>NDGN011513756.1:6313-29624 GCA_002564285.1 Tympanoctomys barrerae
TGCTTGGCAAGCACAAGGGCCTGAGTTCAATCCCTGGTTCCGCAAAAAAAAAAAAAAAAAAAAGTTGAAAATAATTCAGTAACACAAAAAAATCAACTTCGTAAGTTTCTATGAGGAAATGTTATTCATAACACTTTAAACAGTTGAGCATATTATAAAACAACTCACAAATGTATCTCAACTATTAACTATTTTACTAATAAGTAGTAAGAAAAACATTTTTCCTTACATAGTAAATTATTTTATAAAACTATAAAGTTCCCTATCAGTAAACAAACCCAAGCCAATACAACTGTGAGAACCAAAACCACTGATACAATTCAAAGAGCTGCCTTCCAATAGTTTGGGTTGGGCAGACAAGAAAGTTAACTTTCCAAGCTTCAGTACATCCCTCTATCTCTGTCAAGTGTGCTTTAAATAAATACAAAATTCTATGGTCTCTACATAAGTAGAACTAAAGCAGGTCTGGTTTTTATAAATAAAGACAGAAAAATAAAAAATGGCTTGTAACTTGCTATTTATCAAGGTAGCATTTGCAGAGCTGAATTTTTGAGTATTTAAAGCTTCAGCACCTCGGGCTTATCAATGAAGATCTAGATACTGTAAGCTTCGCAGCGTAACTCCCTCACATTGTTTCTCCACCTCCTCCTCCTTATCCTGCATAGAAAAAGGCCTCGAACCATTGTAAATTTAAGATTCAAACCACTTTAAAAGATGTTTTGAACCAAGTGTGTTTTCAACAAATTCCTGGCAAACACCTGAATTGTCACTAACAGGCTAAAAATATTTTCAGAAACATGTCATTTATTTTTATTGTTTTAAAAAATAAATAAGAAACATGTATTTTAATCTATTCCCTTAGGAACAAGAATGCCTTACCCACACAAATGAAAAAACAATCCTGTTCCTTCACTTCCCTGCTACACAACAGCTTCGTTGTCTATCCTCCCTACCCAGTCGTAATTTCATATTGATCACCTTGGCAGACTCGGACTCCATCGGGTATAATCTCTGTCTTTATATTTTTGGGGAAAAAATAAGTAAAACTCTAATGAAAACCAGAAAACAGAGATTTGGGGGCTTAAAATGTAAATCCCATGTCTTCGCGCTCGGTGTTAGGTAGCTGCTTATATGTTTTCCCCTTGCAAAAATGGAAGGAAAGTACACCAAAGCCCTACGTTTCAATCCTAGGACAATGAAGCCGACAGGAAGCCACTCTCTCCTCCCCCGGGCTTACTACGGAGCCAAAGCGACGCGGGGTGCAGCCGCCAGGCTGGGTGCGTGATGA
Organism: Tympanoctomys barrerae; assembly: GCA_002564285.1. NCBI lineage: Eukaryota > Metazoa > Chordata > Mammalia > Rodentia > Octodontidae > Tympanoctomys > Tympanoctomys barrerae. The sequence continues at coordinate 7,602 of NDGN011513756.1, forward strand.
CACGACATCTTCCTTGCCCTCCCAACGCGGCCACAGCCTCGTCCTCTGACCTCCCCCAAAGCGGCTCCCGCTCCGAAAGCAATATACAATAGGGAAGGACACACTGCTGGGTCCTGGGATGGGGAAAACCCCGAACCCCAGCGGCCGCGCAGCCATTCCCTCCAATGCTCCGCCCGCACCCTGCGCCAACCGCTCACGGCGCAGGGAGAAGGGTGCACAAAGCCGGGCGGCGCGGAGTAGAACTACACACCCCGCGGCGCAACGGGACGGTGGCGGCGGCCGGGAAGAGCTGGGGTCGCCGCACCCACGGGACCCAGGCGGCGGGGTGGGGGATGGGAGCCCGGGGCGGGGCGGCGGGGTCTCCGGAGCATCCGGGCAGCGCGCCCTTCGCCGCCCGGGCCGCGTCCCCGCCCCGCCGCTGGCCGCGCCCGGACCCGCTGCAGAACCGAGGAGGTGGCGGAGGAGCGGCCGGCGCATCACTTACCCCTCACGGTGGAGAGAGGGACCGGCGGGGAGGCGGGGCGCGCTGCGTCCCGTGAGTCTTTAGCACGCCATCCTCCCACACCCTGTCGTCGTCGCCGCCGCCGCCGCCGCTGTCGTCGTCGTTGCTGCCACGGCCGAGCCGCAGGCCGCTCAGCTCCGCTGGGCAATAACGTTATTCCACACACGCCCCACACATAGCGGTAACGGCAGAGCGCGGCCGCTCAGTGCGCAGGCGCCTGGGGACAGGGCGAGGAGCCAGGCCCTATCCCCTCCTCCCGCCGGGTCCAACGGTCTCGTACTGCGCAGGCGCCGGTACTAAACAATGAAAAAGACTGGTGCCGAGGGTCTCACCCACACGCTTCCCCAGCTGCCCACTGCGCAGGCGTGCCCCCCAAAGACCGGCAGGAACAATGAACCGGACGCCGGCGAGAGTCGGGACTGCAACCAACGCGGACTACATTTCCCAGCGGGCAGTCCGCCAACTCCAAGCCGAGGTCGGGTTGCTGGGCATGCTAGGAGTTGTAGTGTCGGCCCCCTTCACAGGCTAGCGCTGTTTGGAAGATTTGCAGCTTCTTTGCTTGAAAATTTACTCCACCGTTTCGATAGATGTAGCAACTGATACAGGCTTAGAGATTTTTACAGGCTTCCTTCAGATGCCTTGGGGGTCAACTACATACGAGCACATTTTGAAGCGTCAAGTCATTCAGCGAGCCCTTTCTGTCAGCTGGGTGGGCCACACAACGCAAATCTGGGAAGAAGGCGGGACTCAACAGGGCTGGACTAGAGGGAAAGGGCGGAACCTCCACATACTGTCTCTTGGCAACAGGCTTCGGCCGCCAAACCGCCCAAACAAATACTCTCTGGGAATTGTAGTGTAGCTAGAGGGTCGGAGTCTGCAGACTCGGAGACTAGGAACTACAACTCCCGGCGTCCACTGCGAGGGCCTCTAGGTAGGAGGAGGCCCCCAAGCGCTCATTCCGGAGTTTTGGGCTCCCCAGTGACAGCAGCGGCAGGAAGCGGCAGGCGTCCCCTCAGTGCTAGGCCTGTCCTAGGGGAGACTGCCCTGGACAGATCCTCACTTAGCTCCCATCGCTGGGCCTAGAGTCTGTGCATGGCGAAGTCCCCAGGGAACTCTACCCTGGAGGAGATTCTGGGGCAATATCAACGGAGTCTCCGGGGTGAGTTGCTCCGAACCTCTGTGCTAGCTAGCGCCTTGGTACCCCGGGCTTTAGTGGGCGGGAACAGATCAGTCCCCTTCCTCACACCTCGCTTAGGCTAACGCCAGGCTGCCTAGGAAGATGATGGATGTGACTCTGGTTTTGAGGAGGATAAAAAATTTCTTCACACTTAAGCATCGTTGTTTCTTTTGATTCTCACAGTAGTTTCCTGGCTCAACAAGGTATCCTGATCTTGGCATCTTTCTCAGCTAGTAGCAGGAGAAACTCGTGGATGGCTCTATGCCACTTTGGCCTCCTTTCCTTACTTGGCCGTTTAAACCAATACATTCATAATTCACACTTTCTACAAAAAGTATGGTGTCTGTGATTGAAGGTGACTGAAAGACCAGGGGAAAGCATCAGTAGTAATTTTAACCACAGCAATTTGCTACTTGTGTGCAGTAAGTCATTTTAAACTTAAAACAGGGTACTTTTATTTTACACATAAGGAAATCAGAGCTCAGTGAGGCTGAGTTACAGGCCAAAGCCTACACAGCTGGTGTGTAGTAGAGCCAGGTCTTAAATTCAGGGATGCTTGCCTTCCAAACATATTTTTAGTTAATTCAGATTTTCTGATTACAGTACCTATGAGTGCTTATCTGCTGAAGTGCTGTGCAAACTTGGAGATGAACCTTGGACAACATATATATAACTTCTGGAAAATCAGTTTTGTCATGTTATAGTTGACATTATGGTATTATCTACAGGGGAATTATGACAAGCAAATGAAATAATCCACATAAAGCAGCGATTTTCAGACTTGGTTAAAAATTGTTACTTGTAAAATACGTTTTTGTACAGTATATATGTATATATACATGTATGCCATAAGCACTATAAATGCTTTACTAAAGGTTGTTTATACTACTAGGTGCCATAAAATTTCTCTAGGTTATGATGAATGAAAATTTAAAGCCCCAAATTATTCAGTAAATGTATTTTTTTTGCTACTCTGTGTTAGGCACACATTCTGAGGATGGAAAAAAAGACCAAGATAAAGTCCCTGTCCCCATGGATTATCTAGATTAGTGAGGGAGAAAAGTAATAGAGTAATTACCAATTACTTTATTTAAAAATAAAGATGAGGATCAGTGCTTGGCACATGAGCACTCATGAAATGTTAGGTGCTGCTTATATACGGTACTTGAAGGAAAATGAAGTGGTTTTTTTTTTTTTTTTTTTTTTTAAGGAGGTTAGAAAATGCTTTCTCATGAGTCTAGACTTGGTCTACATCTATCATATTGTTACAAACGATCAACATTCTCAATATTCAGGCTGTAACATTTTAAAAATTAAAAGGATCAGTCTTAACATCTTCATCAGCATAAAGCATTCAAGAGTTCTTATCTATAAAAGAAACCACTCCTAAGTTTTCATTTGAAAGCAAGAAAATTATTATGCCCAACAATATGAGTCATTTCACTTAATTTTTTTAAATTGGTAAAAAATTTTTGTTTTCCATTGTATTTCTTTTAATGTTCTCCTTCTTTTTGCCTTGTTCTGAGCCTTCATGTAACTATTAGAAGTTATTCAAAGTTAGGCATTTTGACACAGTTAAGGGGTTAATTTCAAGCTATAATATTAACATGTTTAATACCATTGGTACTGCTTTCAGTAGTTAGAGAATGAAGAGTTTTCATTTAAAGTTAATACATTTTAAGATTAATTTAAAATTTATATTTAGAGTGATAGCAATGTAAGTGGAAACATTTTACCTAGCACAGAAATATAAAAAATGTTAAACAGTTTTTTTTTTAAGTTAGGCATAATTTGAACATTGAGTCATGAAATGGAACCTGAAATTATGCATAGGTTTTTCAGGAAGTATCATTTATGTAGTAGCATTTTTATTGTTAAATATTAGTTTATGTTATAGCTTTGAGAGAGAATTAACCCTGAAATTAAGCACAATTGGAAGTTCTTCACTTTACAAATATAAATTATATTTGCAAATATAAAGAAAAATTTGCAAATATAAATTACTTTTAGCAAAATACTTTTAAGGTGAAATTGTGTGTTTCTGAACAATCAAAATTTCTGGAGTTATTTGATATGTAGAATTTCATTATTTCTGTGATTTTGCCTAATTCAGAATTGTGTTACTAGGATGTTTTGCCTCATTCATACTTAATGCAAACTATACGTAGTCTTTCCTTGCTAGTTAATCCTATCACACATCTGTACATGTAATCATTAATTCCGCAGATTATACTCTGGTTTCTCTTGATCATAACAATGCTTCGCCTATTACTAATACCTTCTATTTTTGTTCAGCTAGAAAAAGACATAAAAATGCAAAAGGCCTTCACAATTTTCCATGATAGTACCCCCAGATTTTATAACTTTCCTGCTTTTATTCATTTTAAATGTAACTTTTATAATGGGACTATTACAATATACTAAGAATTTGAAGTACAAATGTGAAAAGCAGAGTCAGTGTTCAAAATTCACTTTTTTAAATCCAAAGCCTGAATTTCCTTTTTTTACCGAAAGCCTGAGAGGAATCCTTAATTTCTCCTGAATCTGATGGTGCTGGGGCAGTGGTGGAAACACAAAGCCCTATTTGCTGAGCCAACACTCACTTCTCATCCTTTCCCTCACACTTTCTAGATGTCTTTAGTTTGATCGTTTCAAAGAGCCCTCCTTTTTTGTTTGTTCATTGTTTAAAGATTTCAATTGGCTTACTTTGCAATTCTAGAATTGGCCAACACATCCTTCAAGAAAATAGATTTTGCTTTAGGTTTCCTGTGCCCACTTGGCTAGAAATTGGAGACATTTAACGCTTTTCCTTCAAAGTGAAAGTTATGACAGAAAAATTAGAAGGCTTTCTTCCCTGGAAAATCCATAATATTATTCCTAGCTAGGTGTGGTGGCACATACTTGTAATCCCAGCATTTAGGAGGCTGAGGTAGGAGCATTGATTCAAATTCAAGGCCAACTTGAGCTACATAGTGAGTTCAGATCCAGCCTGAATTACATGGTGAGACCCTGCCTCAAAAAAATTGTTCTGCCCACTAAATTACGTGAAAGATTTCAGTGTATTGAAATAATGGACATATCTTTGGTGTCCTGGGAGCCTCAGAGTTTAATCTAAGATCAGAGGTAGGGCTGGCGAGATATCTGGGAGGTGTAAGTCCTGCTTGGCAAGCACAAGGACTAGGGTTTGATCCCCAGCACCACATGCCATGCTGGCCCCAGCACCCCGGTTGCATCATGCTGTTCTGACTCTGAAACAGGGTGGTGGTACATGCCTGTAATTCCAGCCCCAGGGAAGCTGAGGTGTGAGGATCACTAAGAGTCTGAGGTGCATAGTGAGACCCTGTACAAAATAAATAAATTTTTAGAAAGTATTTTTAAAAAAAAAACCAGAGGTATTTTGAACAGTCTCCTGGCAGTATGGTTAGGTGTTTCATTTACTGTGGAATTAGCAATAATTCAAGATTCACAGAATGGCTGAGAACATATTTTTAACTGGGGAGGTTAGCAAATAATACTCCTCCTATAATTAAAATTTGATACATCATTATATAAGGCCATGAAGTATAAAACAAAGTAGTCTGTAGCCAAAAAGAATGAGAAAAGCCAAAATAATGAACAACGCAATTATATTTTAAGTTTCCACACATTTAAATACAAGGATGTGATTTTTTTTTTTTTAGAAAGAACAGACATCTCTAAAAATGAAATATCCTAGCCTTAACAACAGAATCATGTCCTGTCTTTTGCTATAGTGTTGGTAATAGATACAGTGTTATTAACAAAACCTGTATACATCACTCACCCATTCTGGTAGTTCCAAGACACTGACTTTTGCATGGATTGATGAAAAACAGTATGACAGGATATGTAACTTCTTTTCTATATGCATTTGGTAGGCTAGTTACCCATTTTCCTTTCAAGACTTTGATATTTCAGCCTCTAGATACCTTCTGAAATTTGTGGAGAAGAGTATAAGAGAGTCACAGAAGACAATCTGCATCCAGGAGCCAGGTCATTGAACTGAACTTTGCTCATAACAATCTGATTAAGTGTAGGCAAGTTAATAAACTGTTCTTGGGTTTCTGTTTCTTCATTTGTAAAATGAAAAGTTTGGAATAAATGTGGAGAATTGCTACTTTTAGGCACCAAGCAAATGACAAAATGTGTGACAGAGTCAGCAGAAAACTCTAGGGAAAGTGAATCTTATGGCCAATCTATGTACTTGATGCTTTTTCTAAAAGTAGTGTCCTTCATGTTTCTCCCTGCTCTTTTTTTTTTTTCTTGTCTTTACTCGAAAAGGAAGTCAAGCACGACACATCCCAAAGCTTAGTTCCCCTTCTGGGCACCATTAGCTGACACTTGGTTTTTCAGTGTTTGTCTATTCCATCAACACTCACTTGGACTGTGTAAATTATAAAGGCTATTTTTGCATTATGGAAGTCAGAGTAATGAGTTGGACTTGGTACACTGAAAGTGAGAGGGTGAATATGGAGATGAAGTATATGCAAGGAAGGCCCTTTTGTTTGTTAAATTGCTCTGGTTCAAGCAAACCAGAGATAAAGATGATATTCTCTGTTGTATTGTACCTGATTGGCACATCTTTTCAAATTCTACAAAAATGTTTGGTTACTGCCAGGTAGCCATTCTACATCTGTAGAGTGGTTATGTTAATCTTAGTTTTTGCCTAGTGGATTAGCCTGCAGTGATATCATTATCTTTGGCAGAGTTAAGAAAACACGTACATAGAGCCAACCCCATAGCTCAGTGGACTAGAGCACCTGCTTAGGCAGAACATAGGGGTTGGGGTTTGATCCCGGTGTGCCATGCACACCCCAACCTTGGGGTGCACTGAGACAGTGATTGAGACTGGGTGTGCTTATGCGAGTTTGTAATCCCAGCAATTGGGAGGCTGAAAACAAGAGAATCACTAAGTATGATCTACATAGTGAGACTCTGTAGACCCTGTAGACCCTGTCCTAAATACAAAAAAAAACAAAAAAAAAACAAAAAAAACCAACTTTTTCTCTGATTTACTAATAAAATACTTACTTTCTTTTTCAAATATTTTCTGGGTATTTGTTGTATATGTACATGTGTGCGCATATATATATATATATCAGAAGTTTATTTTATGTATTCCTCTTATACATATATTTCATGGCTCTTTTAAAAGTAGTTTTAACTTTTATCACTTTCTTTTTGCTAGAATAAAAACAAAACAGTGCAATTGTTTCCTACTATTAATATGGTACAATTGGCAAAAGAAATGATTGGACAGCCAGGAAAATATGTAATAAGTTTTCATCTTGGATAATCTAGATATGAAATTCAGTGGTATGAAATTGTAAGAGCATACTCAAATGCTTTTAGTTGGAAAAACACAAGACAATGAGATGAATTATACTCTCTTGGAATGTTCAAAGGCTTATGCTTTAATCATATCTCCAGTTTAGGCTAGGATTTTTCCCCCTTTTACTTAGCATTGTCTTCTCAGTTGTAGAGACAGTATCTTGAAATGCACTTATGCATTTCAACAACCTTATTTATGATGGAACTTCATCAAAACCTACTGCAATATTTAAAGAAATGGAACAAGTATTGTCCCATGCCTTAGACCGTGAAACAAAATTAATCTAAATGTGAATTCTGAGTTCTCAATTGCAGTAGATGTAACACCTTCCTTGTTATCTATATTAGAAGTACTCTACCCTGACAGTAATGGTCTCAGGTCACCAGCATGACTATGGAAAAACAGCTTATTGTCCTACCCATATTTTTCCAGAGGCAGGCAAAGTCATAATGCAATAATGTAAATGTGTCAAGAAGGATCTGTAAGAATTAATTATCCTGTTTTATTTATCTCAACCAGCAATGATTTTTCTGCCAAGCAAACATTTAATAATGTCTGGGGATATTTTTGGTTGTCACAACTGGGTGTGGAGGGAAGTGCTAATGGTAGCTAGTGATTAGCAGAAGCCAAGAATGCTGCTAAATATGCATTGCCCAGGCCTTTACAACAAAGAATTATCAGGTCGAAAATGTCATTAGCACTGAGGTTGAGACACCCTGTTCTAGGACAGCAAACCTTCGCTCATAGTTCTTGCTACACAAGATTCATACTGGAGAGTGATTATAGATACAGATTGTATTGACTGATGGCTTTACCAACATGCTTCTACTAGTATAGCTAGAGAGACTTCTTTATTAGTGGAAGTGAAGTGACAGGTGCGTAGGTCCTCTCAGTTGGTGTCGAAGAAACGCCAAGTGGATACCTCAGAATGAATGTAGCCAATCTATAATTTGCCATCTATACATCATTACTGAGTTTCTAGACCCTGCTTTCTTAAAGATGTTTGCATTCATGTTCCGATTATCTATTATTCCTGGTGTCAACCATGTTAGCCCATTTTCAGCTATTAGAATCTTAGGAAAGTGTTTTCTTTGAGGGTTTTTTTTTTTTTTTCCCCATTTCTGTACTGTGCTTTTAATCTCACTATTATACTTGCTGTTTGCAGAGCTGGCTTTTTCTAACTTCAGATTGTACTTTGTTTTTCTACTTGCCAGTCCTCTAGTAAACTGTGACAACAATCTTTTGCAGTCCAATCAAGTGAGGACAGACCCATGTTTCTCTTATCTTTCTCTGGTTTCATTTTTCTGCTTGTTTAGTCTGAGCTGTGTCAGGAACTTCTGCAGCGTATCTCATATCTCAGCCTAGGAAATGGTTCATTGCATGTTTTCTCAGAGACAGCTGGGCGCATTATAGGGGTGGTTCCCTCTGCGTAGCACTTAGGCAATTTGCTTTCACATCTCCCAGGACAGATGGAGAGTGTCAAAATTAATAATTCACAATATGTATAGTTTTTGATCCTTTCTCCTAGGCGGCTTTCCATTGTGTGATGAAGTACCTGAGAATAACAAAGGAGAAAAGGTGTGCTTGGGCTCCCAATTTCCAAGATTTTAGTCAGTGATCAGCTGGCTCCATTGTTAGGGGCCTGGCATGAGACAGAACCTCACAGTGGTGGGAGTATTGGCAGAAGAGGATTCTCTGCCCATGGCCGCTGGGAAGGAGAGTGAGAGAGCCAGAAATGAAGCAGTTGAGAACAAGATAGATCTTTCACAAGCAAGCCCCCAGTGACCTACTTCCTGGAACTTGTTCCCATCCCCTAATAGCCTTTTCAGCTTGGATTCCATGGATGATTATGATTCTTGTGATCCCATCACCCCTCTACACTCCACTTGTGAACACTGCTACTTTAGTGATCAAGCTTTCAACACAAGGCCTTTTGGGAGACATTAGAAGTCCAAACCTGATATCCTGTCTAGATGGAGACATATTTGCATATTGTTCAGAAATACCTTTTGTATGTTGTTCAGAAACAGCTTGATGAAGAGAAGCTCAATAAGGAGCTGGGAGTTGGAACAAAGGCCATAGGAAAACTAGATTGGGAAAATGAGTGAGAGAGACTGAAATTTGTCAGCAGTCATTAGCTCAGAAAGCTTCTAACTGCTCACTGTACAGATTAATGCTTGGATAGTGGGATAGCAGAAATGTTATTTGCTTACATTATGTTCATGTGATTCATACGACTCAGAAGTTGTTTGCATTCATATTCATAATTGAGTTTACATTCAGTCTGTGGTTGATGCTGGAAAGATGATAGGAAGATGGATCATTCTGAAATCCCCTACTGTCCTCTGAGGAGAAAAGAGGAAATGAGTGTTCTCTCTCTTAAGCTGTTCTGCATTAACAGTGGAATAGGAACTCTTGTCTAAAGTGTCAGCAGCAGATAACTGCATTTGGGGCGTGGTGTTCTTCATAAATTTTATGTGGGCTTTGGTTGCAGTGGCTCCAGTTGAAGAGTGATGGGGTTTTATCTGTCTAGAAACATCAGAATGGTTCTATTCTTCGGGTCTAACTCTTTGTCCTAGTGTATAATTATAATACTATGTGTATATTTAAAAAAATATTCAGCATGTTTTGAAATGTGTTGAAATGACTTTAAACTGTCATTTACCTCCTTGATCTTAGGTTTAAGGCCAGTTCTTACAAATTCCTTCTCCTCTTCTCTGACCCTTATAATTGAGTCAATTACTAGAACAAAACAAACACCAAAGCCTGTGTATCACTGTTCTTTGGGATAGTTATTAAGTTCAGCATTTGTATAATATTATTTCCTTATTGTACCTTACTAAAAATACCCTATATTATAAAATATCTAATATTCTTTAAGAATTCCAAAAGATTAAATAAGAATATTATAAAAAGGGCTGAAATAGCTCCTAAAACCCTATTTTATATTCTCATGAAAAAACTCTATCTATAGGGATTTTTCAATTATTCAGTTTTTTTATTTTAGAATTATTTTTCCTAATATAGCTTATTAGCTTTTAGTCAAACTAGATATAAATAAATAATTATCCATCATTTAGAGGTAAAGTCATTTGATAGCTCTATGGAGTGCACTTTCAATGTTAGTCAAACCCTATTTCCTTTCTAATGGATGCAATAAAGGCAAGTGCTTTATACATAGATTTAAGTGCATAAATCAGAAGCTCTGAGAACTAAATTGCTTATCATCCTACTCTCTGATATTCCTTTTTCATTGACAAATCTCTTTAGAAAATGCTGACTTGGGCCAGTGAGACAGCTCAGAGGACTAAGCACCTGCTTAGGCAAGCACAAGGACTGGGGTTCCATTCCTGGTACCACATGCCATGCCGGCCCTGGTGACTGAGTCTGGGTGTGGTGGCGCATGCCTATAATCCCAGAGCTGGGAAGGCTGAAAACTGGAGGAGCTGTATAGTGAGAACCTGTACAAAGTACAGAAAGAAAGAAAGAGTGAGCTGAGTTATTGAAAAATGTTACTGTTGTTTCTATTGCCAAAACCAGGATGCATCTTATCTGGACTTCCTTACACTCATGATGAGTAAGAGGAGACCAGGACTGGATGGCAGTTAATACTTAGTTTGTGTCAGAGACAGATCTGTGTGGAAATAGGCTTGATTTAGAAAAACAAAACATGAAATATAGTGATAAATTCAGTGGGTCTCTTTTATAGTCAAAAAACAGAATTTAATTGTTTAACTCAGACTTGAAAGACCTAGTCTCTCTATTTTAATAAAAGTAGAAAATGAATTGTTGTAGGTAATATATATTACATATCTTAAAACATGGATTTTTAAAAAAAATTATTTTAGGGAAAAGTCTACAAGATGTTCAGGGTCTCACTACTAGATTGGACTTGTAGTGATTCATCTGTTTACAGCCTACCAAGAGCTTAGATTACAGGCGTACACCACCACGTCCAGTCTCAATTGCTGTCTCAGCGCACCCCAGGGGCGGGACGGCACAGCAGCAGGCCCAGGGATTGAAACCTAGGTCCCTGTGCCTGCTTGCAGGCATTTGAATCCACTGAGCTATTTGGCTGGCCCGGTATATTTTTTTCTATTGAGCTATATTTCTTGCCACCTGTTTTGAGTTTTTGAAATTAATGAGCTTGAAGAAAATGGAATCTGTTTTCCAGATTCTGTAAAACAACAACTATTTATATATGCTTGGCTAATCAGGTCTTTTTTTTGCCATTGTACATAAATGCCCCTTGGTGCTGGAGTCTTCTGGAGGCTATCGGGCTTGTTAGAATGAGGATAGGAAGTGTAGAGGAAGTGAGGGACCTCTGGCCTTCCCATGTAGTCTCAGGACTCCATAGTTCTCTCTAACAAAGTGACCAGCTAAAAGTAAGCATTTCAAAGCAGAGGAAACTGCAGTTGCCAGACCTTTTAAAGATGATGCCTGGGTCTCACATGACATATTTTCACTGCTTTCTATTGGTTACTGCAAATTACAGGCCTAATCATTATCAAACTAAGAGGAAAGAAGAAAGTGAGGCCGAGTCTGTGAAGCTGTTTTTAAAGATGAGCTATCACAGGACTATATCTGAAAATACTTCATTTTAACCTGCAATGTCAGTACTCTGGGAGGCTGAGGAAAAAGGATTACAAGTTTGAACCTAGTATGGCCAATTTAACAAGACTGTCTCAAAATAAAAATATATTTTAAAAGGGCCAGGAACATAGCTCAGTGGGAAAACCCTGAGTTCAATCCCCATACAAAAGAAGGTAAGCAAAACCTTCCTTTTAGACTTTAGACCATTCAAGGGGTGATCAAAAAGTACAGTGAATGTTTAAAAATGTATTAAAGTAAAAGACACATTTGCATTAATTCCTCCTCAACATACTCCTTGCTTCAAACACACTCCATCATTCTTGACACTTTCTGAAGCAATTCTGGAAGTCCTCTTTCTTGAGTGTTGTGCAGTATGGTAAAGATAGGGTGAAAGTTGCTGCTAAGTACCATCCAATGGAGAGACAGGCTTGTGAAAACATTCTGGTGTGTCCTCGTCCACCTTATTTACCAGATGTGGCACTGTGTGGCTATTGGATCTTTTGGAAGTCAAGGTGACCATGATAGGTAAACATTTTGAATTAATACAGGACATCAAGGCACAACAGTGTATCTAAAAATACCAAAGAGGACTTTGGGAACTGTCTCAGAAAGTGGAGAGAATGGAATAAGTGTGTTCTAAGTAAGATGGGTATTTCAAAGGAAAATTAATGGCTTTGTGTCTTTTACTATAATACATTAAAAAAATTTTTTTAATATATTTTCAACCATGCTTCAGCCCATAATGGTTAAGGAGGCCCATAAAATAGAGGCTGCCACCATCAGCACTTCAGCTATTTAAGTCTTCATCAAAACTAGGCCAGGCATTTATTTATTTTTATTTATTTCTTATTTATTTATTTGTTTGTTTGTATTTCATACAGGGTCTCACTACCCAGCTCGGACTCGTAGTGATCCTCCTGTTTTCAGCCTCCCAAGTACTGAGATTCCTGGGTGTGCACCACCAGGCCTTTCAATGTCTCCTGATGGGGAAGGGCTATCCTCAGGGAGAATGAGGACTCTAAGCTAGATATTAACATGAGTGCATCCCTCGGGCTGGTTTTGCCTACTCATTCTGTGTCTCTAGGCAGAACAACAGGCAGATAAGCAGAGAGAAAGGAGAGCATATTCCTGGGTTGGTCATTGCTTGAGGGCAGGAACAGTTCTGCTTTTTATTCTTCTTGGCTGGTGGCACTTAGTGTTAGAGCACTTTCCTAGCATGCGTGAGTTCCTGGGTTCTATCCTCAGCATAAAAAAAAAAAAAAAGAGGAAGCCAACAATTGCAGTGACAAGAACCTTCCAGGTAATCATATCTAACCTCTAACCCTTGAGCTTAGGCTTCTGTCCCTTCTTCTGGCACAGTCCCCAGAAAGCTGGAAACAGAACTCTACTTTTATAAAGCCAGAAACAGCAGATTCCTGAGAATGTCTTGTTGAGCAAGTGACCTGTGATTGCTCACATTTATTGGCTCTGAGTTTCATCAGATTTTTCTTGCAGAGCGTGCCAGCAGAAGCCTTCACCAATTAAAATGTGCCCTGAAAGAAGGTGATGACACTGTTGAAGAAGAAGCCCTGGATCCTTCCTGTAGCATCAACGTAGGACATGAAGACACTGAGACAGCCTGGCAGGAACTGCAACATAGCCATGCCGGTGAGTACAAATGTCAGTCCTACCCTTTTTTTTCTAAGTTAGCTTTTCTATTTTGAGACAAGCTCTTACTTACTACATTCTTAAGTGGTCTAAGCTGGACTCAAACCTGTGGTTCTCCTTTCTTGGCCTCACATAGTGTTGGATTCCAAGTGTACTCTATCAGCCCTAGATAATTCTTAGTTCTTAGAGGGTAGGATTTTTTATTTATATCCCCCATCAGTAGCTCAGTTCTTGATGCGTAATAGAACCTTAAGCAGTATTTGTTAGATAGCTGTAGAATAGGTGAAGATAAACCATACTACTCTTTTTTTTGTCACTATAACAAATATCTAAGATAGGTCAACCAAGAAAGGTTTATTTAGGCTCAGAATTTTGAAGGTCTCATTTCCTGATTCACTGGCCCTTTGCTTTGGACTTCTGTTGAGACAGCACATCGTACTGGAAGTACTAGTGGAATGAAACCCACTTGTCAGTGACCAGGAAGTGAAACAGAGAAAGAGGAAGAGGCCAGGGTCCTGTTCTCCCCTTCATAGGCACCCTTTCTATATTAATAAGCTTTCTTATGGCTGAAATATAAATCCCAATGCTTCCAGTTTAAAGGAAGAGAGGTTTAATTTGCTCATGGTTTTCATCATGATTAGCTGGCTCAGAGATGCCATGGTGGAAGGACACAACAGAGCAGAGTTTGTTAGTTCATGGTGGCTGGGGAGCAGAGCTGAAGGGATGAGGGAGCAGACACAGAGCTCAAGGCCGTTCTCCCAACCAGACACACCTAGAGGTATGCCACACCAGTCACCAAGGAAGATCCCAAAGCTAATCAAGTTGAAACTTTGCCCTAACTTCAACACCCACAAGGTCATATGTGTAAAGGTTCTACCACCTTCCAGTCCTGTAAGCCAGGGACTAAGCCATTGACACATGGGCCTTTAGGGACATTTCAGATTTGAACTATATCATAAACCAAGGATATCAATCAGGGTTAATAAATGCATTTGTTTATTCTGTGTAGTTAATCAGCTCAAAGCTTTGTTGCATCAACAAGCAAGTAAGGAAAATGAGATATCTCCATCAAGAAGACGAAAAATGTCCCCTTCGGTAGGTAAAGCATTGCTTTCCTATGTGTGTTTTGTAGTGTGTGTTGTAGACAGTTTAGAAGATGTAAACAATAGAAATTATTTAAGGAACTTATTTTCCCTCAGATTATTTGGATTAAAGAAAAGACTTCTATTGCAGAAGGAATATATATTTCAATTTGACTTTTAATTCATTATATTTAATGTTATTTGTTTAAAAATACCAGCAAAAAAACTTCTTACAACTGTTGAAAATATAGAAAAGGAACAATACATTTATTTATTTATTTATTTATTTTAGTGTATTTAGTTGTTACAGGGTCTCATTATGCAGCTTGTAGTGATCCTCCTGCTTTCAGCCTCCCCAGTGTTGGGATTATAGGTGTATGCCACTACAACTGGGCCCTGGCTGGCTCAGCCTGCCCTGGGACTGGGGCTGACCTGACCTGTGGTGCCAGGGATTGAACCCTGGACCCTGTGTTTGCCTAATCTGGTGCTTAGTCCACTGAGCTATCACACCAGCCCTAGTATATTATTCTTGATTAAAGCATTTCATATACTAAAGGCTGGAATAGATGTAAGGGATAGAACTCTGAACTAAGTCAGAATAATAGACTGAGCCTTAAATGTAAATAGGTCCTATTAATATACTGTCTAGAAGGACTTGGGCTTATCCCATAGGAATTTCATAAGATTATACACATGGAATTATATACATAGAATACAGTGAGACAATATACATGGAATTCTTTAGAAACCTATGAACTACGACACAAATATGTGTCACTGCATCAAAATCAATGTGTATGATAGTTGAATACATGATCTACCTGCTGGAAGCTGTGGAGACCTATCACTTCGCTTTATTCACAGTTGGAATGTCACAGTGGTACTACATATTAGCACTTAACTCAAGCCTGACACATACTATTATGATTAATTCCTACTTTATGGAAAAGCACAAAAATGCACATATTCAGTATTTATAGTCACAGATTATAATTGTTAACCAACTATTGCATCATTCAATGAATTTATTACTATTGAGATCTGGTTTATAGAATGCTCTTATGCACACAGAGGGTGGCATGCCTTCAAGTCTGCTAGATAAATTTGCTGTATCTGTTGAATTTGCATACATGCTTATTAGCATTTTAAAGATAAAACTGAGCAGTGATATCATAGAGCTTACTGAATCAGAATTGTCTTCATCAAGAGAATTCATTGGTACATATGTAGTGTCTACTATACTTTACCGCTGCAGATCTGTTTTTAGGAAGATATGGAAAAGAGTGGAGCTTACATTCTAAATGTGTACTGTCTATATGTAATGGTTATACGCTGCAATAATAATGAGTAGCTTTTAAAGATTGTACCTCTAAAATGTACATTATAACCAGTATGAGATACAGAAACATGTGGGTGCGTTGGTAGTGACAAGGAATCATTTCTAAAGTGGAAAATGTATCTGGGCATTATTTTAATATGTGACTCTTCAAATAATGATAAACCTTTTGTAGTTTATCAAAGTGTATGTCAATTATTTGTGAATATTCTCTACACAGTATTAGTTTTAATGTCCTTGTTTTTCACATTGACTGGCCTGCTATATGCATAGTAACTCAGTTCTCTCTCAATATCCACGGGAATGTATTCCAGAACCCCCTATGCTAACGTCCCTCATATAAAAGCACATATTTGCATATAATCTACATACATACTCCTATATACTTTAAATCATCTCTAGATTACTTAGGATACATAATACATTGAATATGCGATTACATACATTGTGTTATCAATATAAGTATACTATATAAGTATACTATATTGCTTACTATACAATATATACTACATACTATATAATATAAGTATACTATATTGCTTAGGGAATGATGATCAGAAAATAAAACAAATGTCTGTGCTAGCTTTTTTCAAATTTTTGGTCCATAATTGTTTGAAATCTTGGATATAGAACCCATAGACATGGAGCCTGACTGTGTTTTGTCTACCTGTCAGACTCATTTCTACTAATGTAAAATGATTGTGATTAATGGCTTTTTACTCAGCATAGGTGGTTTATTTACTTAAAGTTACATTGATGTTGAGTTATAGCTCAACATTATGGGATGTGGGTTTGATCACCAGTAATGCAAAAAATAAATAATTTTTAATAAGTTTTTAGGGCTGGGGAGATAGCTCAGTAGAATAAGTGCTTGCTTGGCAAGCGCAAGATCCTGAATTCAATCCCAAGTACCAATAAATAAATAAATAAATAAATAAATAAATAAATAAATAAATAAATAAATAAATAAATGTTTTTAAATGAAGTTACTCTGGTTTTTAAATTTCTGAAATATATCAAAACAGCAACAATGTATTTTGCAATGGAGTTGGTATTTATTGTTTACAATTTCTGTGGGACTGATAAACAAAATGATTAAGAAACAGAGACTGATTAAGAAACAGAGACTGTTTTGTCTCAAGCTTTCCTCTAGGTTTAACTTGTTTACTCTCATTTTCTCCTTTTTCAGCTATTCACTTAAAAAATCATGGTATGATATATAATTTTATAAACCGTTTCACAATCATTATAAGATAAGGAAAAGTATACACTGAAAGTAATTCCCAGACATGCTTCGGAGCTAAATACCATTAGAGCTTTCTCTGGAATCTCTTCTTTGGGGTCTTCAGTGCTGTTAGTCACTAAGTTCTGTATGGCTCTGCTTTAGGACATGAATGTTGCCAGCTCTGCTCTCCAGAGCAACATACTTTCAAAATCCCTTGAATACTAGTATCAAAAACAGGACAAAAAGCAAAACATTTTTCTAATGAATGCTGTTGGAATAAATATTATGACATAGACACACATTTGGCATAAATGCTTACGTCTCTTTTTTGGGGGAACTGATCTGTAGAATTTGTGGTATCAGCCAGCAATCTTTTCGTACAGCACTTTCTTAGAGTTGGGCTATTTTATCTCAGAGTTACTAAAGGGATATCACATTGTCAGATAGTTCAAATAGACTGTTCATTCCAAGCCAGTTAATGCCACTCCAGCATCTTTCCATGTGCTATGTGTTTTCTATAATTGTTTCACTTTCCATCTTTAAAAATGATATCCATATCTCTGGATCTTATATATTTGTGGAGTTTGCAAAATAGACAAATGAATACTATTGGCTACATGAATACTATTGGCTACATTGTGATATATTCTCTGTTTGTACCACATCACTGTTGTATTGAGCATAGAGATTAGTTAGTAAATCCAAACATGCTTGCTTTGGCTTTTTTACCTTCAGAGGTCATCAGAATGTGAGGAAATCGATATGCCTACTGTGCACAACCTTGTTCCTATTATTAATGACCAGTCTCAATATATTCATCATTTAGAGGCTGAAGTCAAGTTCTGCAAGGTAAGTTTCTTATCATTTTAATTCTGAAAGAACTTAAACTTGTGACTATATTATTATACCATAAATAAATATTTTTTATTAATAGTCTTTGTTTATAGCAATCCCTTGACAATTGTCTTTCTAATATTATTGAAAGATTGATATGTTACAGAAGCTTGTGAGGACATTCTTGACCATGCCCTTTTCATATTGCTCAGTATCTCAGCACTCCATTACTATGTCCAAAGATTTCATAGTTTCCTCTCATATTTCACAATTTTTCCTTCCCACTCTAATTACTGTATTTGAACAGATGGCAAATGCTTTGGAATACCAATTATTCTCCCAGCCTATTGAAGCTATGGTGCAACAATCAGAAATTCTAAATTGGTAGACTGACTCTGTTTCTATTGTCATTATTGAAACTTTTACCTTGATTTGGTAAAAGAATGTCCAGTGAGATATTAATAATAATTATCTCAAAATCAATTGCTTCACCTATAACTTGGGACACCAGAAGGTTATATTGCTTGACTATATGTAGTTTACTAGTGTCATTAATGCCAATTAGAACTGTTCTGCTTTCCCAATGTTTAGAGCTTGAAGATTTTTGTTTGTGTTTTTTCTTTCTTTCATGTTTTCATTATCAGTGTATAGGTAATATGAATGATTTATATATATGTAGGGGTATTTGTTTTGCTGCAAGGGGTTGAGTTATGTGATACTTCATAGAAATTACTAGTATCTTGTGTATCCTGCATTATATTTTTAATATTTTGAGTTATCTCCTAAGATATAAAGCCAATATATAACTTAAGGAGTCTTTAGTTGTTTCATTATCCTGATTTTATAAGGGACTTCTGCCATGTCGAGTGTAGCTCTTGAAATTCTCAGGGAGAGGATGGAGAAATAAAGATAAGAAACAGAAACCTAAGACAGGTGGATCCCTCTCTTTCCAGATGTGGGGGAAAGAACTGCCATAAACCACCATAGTGTGTTTATTCATATATTTGGTAGCTTGATGCCAGGTGACATCCTTTTTGCCTAGCAACCAATCGCTTGGATTGCCTCAGGAACTTGTTCTCAGATGGGTCTAGCCTTGCCCCTGCACGTGTGATCGGGCACGTGTGATCAATTTCCAGTTTTAGTGGCTCCCTACAAATTCTTGATCCTAATGTTTAATACTGTGTTTGTTCTTGAAACAGAAAATTAAACAGAAGATACAATCATTAGCATATAAGTTTTAAAGATACAATCAGTAGTATATATTTTCTGGGATTACAAGTAAAGCCAAAATAATATCCTCATAATTACTACAATCTCCAAGCATAAGGCTGGAGGTACTTCTAGTACTTTACTTTTGTACTATATATTTTTACTTTAGTGTTGTAATATCCAGCTATGCATCTCAGTACTTTTTCTGTGGCATACAGGAAACAATTTTTGTGTTTACCTACTTGGTGTGACAAATGGCAGGTAGTATGCAAATACACAAAGGTGTCAAAATGGGATTTGGGCAGCAACTTATGCCCACCAGACTGGTTTTGCATGTGTTTACCCTAGCATTACACAGGGTCCAGTAGACCCACATCACTCCAGAATTTGTTAAAAGGAAAGGCTTTCTCTTGATTTTTCTAGCAGAAGTAGCCCAATTCAGTACAATGCACTTGAAAAACAAGATTTGAAAGTTTTGAAGGATGTCAAAGTGAACCATGAGGTTACTCACACATGGATGATGAAAATGGTCCACTCTGGTAAAATAAATGCTTTCATAATGAACAGTGGTATGGATGGGTGGTAATGAAGGTGATAGTGATAATGATGATGATGAAGATGATGATGAGGGGAGGGTGATAGTAATGATGATGATGATGACAACGATGATGACAACAACAACGACAATGATGATATTGCTGTTGGCCATGTGATCCAAAGTTTCTGTGACAGTCAAATAGAACAAGAATCAACTAATACAGACTTAGGGAATGCATGCTTCAAATGATGAAGAAAACAGCAGTGTGAGTCCATGTTTGACAAGCTCAAATGTTACAAATTGGCCACAGAATCAAATGGTACAATCTAATGTAAGAACTGGGTCTGAAAATATAGTGAAGTCTTGCCAGGGATGAAACATATTGGAAGGAATACCAGCACTGCCATTCTGTGGTGGGAAACTGTAACAAGTAAAATGCTACAAGATGCTGTGAAATATACAAAATCTGAAAGAAAGTAAAAGGTTCTATATGTACCAATAGCCATATTAAAAATATATTTATTATGATACTAGCTGAACTTAAAAGTATTCATAAGTTTGCTTTACTTAGCACAGATTTCTTATGGCGCTCACAACATTGTAAAAGACTTATGGAGACGCAATGGGTCAAAATATGGCATAAAATTTATGTCTTTGTAGATACAAAAACTTATTATGTTCTCAATTTTGACATTTATGTTGGAACTCAGCCATCAGGTTCTTATTCATATAGCAATAAACCAAATGATGTTGTGCACAGCCTTGTTGCTCTCACCTCCCAAACTGATGAGTATGTGACATTCGACCACTGCTTTATCGGTTTCTGCTTCATATTACATTTGCTAATAGCACAAGTTGACTAGATCAGGGACTGTACATAGGAATAAAGCAGAAATTCCAAGTGAAATATTCCCCTTTCAAACAGAAAATTGTGTAGTGCAATCTGTGGATTCCAAAAAGATGTAACAGTGGCCTCCTATATGGCAAAGAAAAACAAACTGGTACTGCTGATGGCAACATTTCTCCATGATGGAAACACTAATAAACTTTCAACAACAAAACCGAGTGTGGAGTAAATATTAGTAGTGAGCTATGCAGCAACTATGATGTCACTTGAAACACAAAGCATTGGACAATGAATGGTTGTGTTTTACTTCATCTTAAACATGAAGAAAATGAGTTAAATTTTGTTAGAATCTTGAGACTGGAGCTCAGAAGAGATCATTTTTTAGCAGAAGAAAAACAAAGTGTTTCTGCTCAGGAAACTACACAAAAAATTGTGGAACACACTGGAGAGATGACAGGTGAAAAACCAGGTACAGTATCAGAAAGACCTCCTATAACAATAAGAACACAAAAAAGGTATTAGCTATGCCCTATAGAAAAGGACAGGAAAACAAATATTCAGGCTATCAGTATATGTGATACCACTGCCTTGTGTGTGACAGTTGAAGCAAAGCTTGTTTTTGTGATAGACTTTTGTGTGTGTTTACATTGTAGTTCATATAGCTTTTTATTACTTATGTTATCCTTTAGATTTTGTAAGCAAGTAGGCAACTGATGTAAAAATGTTGATGTATAAACTAAGCACTCATTACATATTTGGTATTGTATTTTATTGATACCTTATTTCCCTGCTAAGTGCATATTGTACAATATAGTAGGAGCTCCTGACAAAACAGCAAAAGAAGTGACAAGATTACTCCCACATAGGAAAGCAAAGCTAACCACACATGTTGTCAGCATAAGTGAAACATATGCATGTAAATGAAATTGTCATGTGTGAAGACTATCTTGGGTATGACGGTTGAATCAAAGCTTATTTTTGTGGTAGAGTTCTATTGATATTTTTTATTGTAGTTCACATAAAAATTTATTTCTGATGTTATATTGTAGGTTTTGTAAGGAAGTACACAGCTGATATGAAAATGTTGATGTCTACTCTAAATGCACAATACATATTAAGAACATAATAATTTATTTTATGGACATTTACATTCTTCTTAATTACACACCATACAATATAATAAGAACCTTCTAACAAAACAAGACCACTGAGATGTCAAGTATGTTCTACAAAAAAGCCAAGAAATCAAAACGTGTGTTGTTAGTATAAGCAATACATGCGTATGGAACATGCTATTGTCATGTGTGCAGACTATCTTGAGTATGATAATTGAAGTAAAGATTATTAATTTTTGTAGCATGGAATTAGAATTTTCATTGTAGTTCACATGGTAATATATTTCTGATACTCTTTTTTATTCTTTTGGCACCAAAAAAAGTCAATATTAAGTGGATGCTTTTTATAAACACTCAACTATTAAAAACTCAATACTTTATTTTGTGATATTTTTCTTGTTCAGTGCTCATTGTTTAATAAAATACAAAATTAAAATTCATAATTCATCAGTAGAAAGATTCTAAAGAATATTCTATTCTTGATACCTTAAAGACAAACTGAATCTTTTTTTAAACATTTATTTATGTGTGTGTGTGTGTGTGTGTGTGTGTGTGGCCAGCTCAGCCC
>NDGN011513766.1:486-11073 GCA_002564285.1 Tympanoctomys barrerae
TCTGTCTCTCTCTGTCTCTCTCTCTCTGTCTCTCTCTCTCTCTCTCTGTCTCTCTCTCTCTCTTTCTTTTCTCTCCCTCCTTCCCTCCCTCCCTCCCTTCTACCTTCCTTTCTCCTCTATTGACATTAAAGATTCCTTGAAAGCATTGATTCAGCAGTATTTCCCATAGCTGAGTTGTTATGTATCTCATTCTGGTAGAATAAAATAAAACCTCTCTTACTTCAGAAACAAATCCTAACAGAGTGGTGAATCTTGGTAAAAAGATTAAGTACTTTGCAGATGAAATAAATATACTTTAAAAGCATCATCACATATTAGTCACTAATCTTAAGTAACCTTAAAGTCTTAACACATGAGATCTTAACAGGTTAAAATTAGTAATTGTCTAATGAACAATAATCTGCAATCTCTTTCCGTAAAAACAGATTTTTTAATTTGAGGAGGCAGAGTTATTTTAATATGAGGAGACAGCATTAAGTAATAATTTAAATATTTTGCAAATATAGTTATAATATTAAGATATAAGTTGGTATATTATATGAAAAGATAGTATTTACATTTTTGTATTTATTTCTTGTAAAGATTTAGGTGAGTATAAAACATGAATGAAGAAAAATACATCAAGGATCACTGTTATTAAAGGATATGGAAGAAATTTATGGTCATCTTTTCAATGATATTTTAGTATTTACATGAATTTAACACATTCACTTTCTGTAATGTCTTTTCCTAATTGGTGATGTTGAGATTATTTTTTAGCAGCTTTAACTTGGAATCTGAAGTGAAAAAACTGTGAACTATTATAATTGATATAAATGAAATAATTGACTGGTAGAACAAGTGCGGATCTTTACTTGTAGACTAGGTTTAAGTGATTCCTTTTTTATTACCATATTTGAAATTAGAAGTCATTTTAACAGTAATTAAAGAAGTACTTTGGTGTCCAGACTGGCACACCTGAGACAAGGAGGCTGCCCTGACATGTTGGGTAATTTTGATCACTACCTCTGAAGGTCTGATAAAAATGTAGCATTTGTTGGACGCCTCACTCAACAGGGCACAGCCCAGAAGATCTCTGTCTGTTTCACAAAACCTTCTAGCTGCAATCAAGTGTTCATTGATTCAGAATATTGTTTATTAGATTCCTTCAAAAATAGTTTTCTAGATGATTTTAGAAAAATGACTTGGCTCTCCTTAGGCACACTATACATCATCAATCACTTTCCTCTGTGGCCCCATAATCTCCTTGATCAGAAAATTTGGGACATTCTCTCAGGCTTTCACAGACAAGGAATTGGTCAAGCAATGACCATGAATCATCTACATGGCTGACACTGACAAAAGATCTACAAAGAGCAGTATAGGGTTCAGGATAAATCCTGAGGGGATTTGACTAACCTTGTCAGATACAAAAAATACATTTCTTGCTATATAGGTCTTGCTTTATCTTCATCTTAACCATCCAGCAGAAAAGTATAAAAATGAAGTATATATAAAGTAAAACCATATTAATATGCTGAGCTGTAAAAGGCTCAAGTCAACAACTTCGGACCTTGCCAGTCTTATGGAAAACCCACTACTGTTATGGACTACTGGACTATATTGTAATATTTTGCTGAATTAACACACCTACAATATTTAAATGAAAAAGGAATACCTTTCTCTGATAAAACTAAATAAAAAAGGGGGATGCAAATGAACGACCATTTTGTATCTGTGTATTTAAAATAGGATAGATATACAGATGCATTCTCTTAATTCAACGAATAGAGAGATTCATTCTAATAGTATTTGTGGACAGGATATCATGTCTATATCTTGTACAATGAATAACCATTAAGACAACAATCTGCAATGTATTAATTATTGAAACTGTGCTAATAATTGGTTTTGAAACTGTCTCATTTCTATTTGTTTCTCAATAAAATTATTTTAAAAAAGAAGTAAAAAACAAAATGGCTTAACAAAGAGAATATGATTACAAAAATATTTGCAAATTCATCTTTTGCACCTAACACACATAAGCCTAATTCTTCCAAAGTGTTTGAATTTGCTCAATATCTGTTTTATCTATCTATCTATCTATCTATCTATCTATCTATCATCTATCTAGCTATGTATCTAAATTTTGAATGGTAGAATTTTATCTTACAGAGATGAAAACTTTTATTTAAATGGTGTTAATACTGATGCTTTTTTTTTTTTTTTTGTAACTGGGGATTGAATTCAGGTTCTTGCGCTTGCCAGGGAAGTGCTTATTCCACTGAGCTATCTCCCCAACCCCAAATACCTATGCTCTTGAGATTTCCTCTTAGAAATTAGATTTTTAAAGTCAAAAAATAAAAATTTCATGATAGTGTATGAAAATAGTACTACATAAACCTATACTTTCTTTCTTTAGCATAATAAAATCCAAAAGTAAAATTAAGTGTTATCTTTTAGGTCTACAATTTCCTCTGACACTCTCACAGGTTCAGAAGCAGTGGTGAGGAAAGGAGCACAGTGTCACTATACTCATTGGTGCCTTTAGCTTCTGATCCTTCAACAGCTGTTATACTGTTGTGTGGGGGAGAGGTTAGAGGTAGGTGAAATGGATGGAGCAATATGGCCTTATGTGGTATGTCTTTCTCTCTGGCTCCTTGTTTCCCTCTTTGTTTCCTGACCACCATGGCATGAACAGCTTTCCTCCATGGTGGCTCCTCCCATGCCATTTCTGCACATAAACCAGCCAACCATGGGCTGAAATTTCTGCAACTGTAAGGACAAATAAGCTTTTCTCCTTGAAGTTGTGGTGTCACGCATTTTGCCTCTGCAACGATCAAGTTACTAAAACACTGGGTTTAAAGCTGGAAGAGTAATTCCATGCAAGTTAATGCTACAATTGCATAGCTTTTTGGTACACACACACACACACACACACACACACACACACCCTGCACAGCTAATTCAAGCAAAGATAATGAGTGGTGCACTAGAAATAATGATGATCTAAAATCTAACATAACTGACTTGTGATATTCATTTACTAGCCCTATGACCTTGGTCCACACATACACAACCTTGAATTATTCATATGTGAAGTAAGAAATTTGATTTATGTGGTTTCATGCACTTTTGTTAACTACATAAACCTCAGTTCCTAAAAATGATCACCAATATATGTCAATCTTGCCACTTGGAAATGGCAGAGCTCTTCAGACAGACACTACTAAGGTGAACTCTCTGACATTTGAAGCAGATACATTCTTGTGTGACTGTATAAAAATTTTGGAAATAGTAATGCTCTATAAGATACTAGCAAAAACTATAATAGTATTACTTTTTGGCATGCCAGCAGGTTCAATTGATTGATCATTCTCATTTAACTTTACTTCACAATGAAATCCCACATATCTTCTCATATTCTCAGAAGCATGCCATTACTATAACTGGATAGAAGATACCAGCCTTCATGTGTTAAAAATAAAATAGTATATTCCAATAGATAAAAAGTAAATTATTTCATGGAAGTTTTTGAATGATATAGAAATATTTGAAGTTCTACTTGTATTCCTGCAAAGGATGACTCAATTTAAATTACTGTGTAGCATTGAGATCCCTCCCTTCAAATAGTATCTCAATTTTGCTATGCTATGGGAAGTGTATCAACTCATTCCACCAAGTTAAAAGGAGCTCACAAGGTTAGCTTTTTACAGAGGGACAGGTCTTAATTTAAGCAAGACTATCTTCAGACCATTTATTTGAACCATGTCATTTACTCATGTTTGTGATTTCTTTTAGACCTTCCATAATACAATGTCATAAACTGGGTGATGTGTAAGAAAACAAACTTTTTTTTTTGTTGTATTTGTGGAGCATATGGTGGCCAAGACCAGGCTGGCCTGCTGAAAGCTTCCTTCCTGACTGGCAGATTCTGCTTTCTTGCTGTGTGTTTGCGTGGCAGATAGAGAGACCAAGCAAGTTCTCAATTTTTTCTTCTTCTAAGAACACATTTTCCATCCGATTAGAGCTCTAGCCTTTCGAATCTTCTCAGCTCTGAAGGTTTTAATGTATGAATTTTGGCAGGGACACATTCAGTCCATAGTTCTTTTCCCAGGCCTCCAAAATTCATGACCTTATCAAATACAAAATGTATGCATTCCACTCCAACAGCTACAAAAGTCTCAACTTGTTCCAAAACAAACTCTAAAGTCTTGAAACACAAAAGCATTTTCTTTGGCTTGATTTCTAGCTCTCCACACCCACTAGAGTGGCAGTATCAGCCCTGCTGCCCCAGGGTAGCTGTACCCCTTCATGCTGGCATGCAGCACACACCCTGGGCTCCTAGCTAGGGCCCCACATTTTAAAATTGAAGGAGAAAAGAGACTTGCCCTGTCTGTAGGTGGTGTGGCAGCCCTATAATCTGCTTTCATTGCTCTTCCTTTATTTTTGGGGAGTAGCATGCTTTTACAGGCCAATAGCTTCACAGTCCAGTTCAGTACACCATGAGAAGCTGAACATCCTTCCTTCATTGTACCATATTTTCTCTCTTCCAGTGAGGTACACCTGCATTTGTCTGTACCGACACAGGGCCATCTCTGTTTCTGGCATCTGTTTCTGAGGCTGATCAAATCCACAGCCATACCTGTGATCTCTTTATCAAATGATTTTCAACTACACCCTCATAGTTTGTTTTAGAAACTTCCATAATTATATAAAGTGGAAATGGGAGGCTTCAAAAAGCACAAATGTATTTTCTCCAATTGGTGAAGATTGATTGATCAAGATCAAGATGTCCATAAATTCAATATCTGATCAAGTCTGTCATTGTGGTTCACAGATTGGTGTGTTCTCACTGTTTCATCACATAACAGAGAAAGAAAGAGGAAAGAGAAGAAAGGACAACGATTATGCTGGTGTCTCTTATCATATGGAGACAATTCCTATCAGAGCAGGCTGCATACTAAATTGTCTTTTGATCTTCATTTCTTCCCTATTCCAAGCAGTTATCTTGGAAATTACAACTTTGATGTAAATTTTGAAGAGGTGGAATCCAGCTCATATCATCAAGCTGTCTTATTCAGCTATGTGGCTCAATAACTATGTGATTTCAAAGCTGACACTTCAGCTGATTGGTTGTTCAATCCTCTGTGATGCTCTCAGAGTGTGTGACATGCACCACAGAACCACCTGCCTTGGGGTTGCTGTCATCTATTTACTCCTCTGAGTGCAGCAGTGTAATAACTATACTGCTCACATTGAATATGGGTTCTTGTTGATTTCATCCCTTCCCTTCTCAGGGGCATTTCTTATTGCAGTGTCACAAATTTTACTCTTTCAAAACTAAAAAATTTCCATCCAACCCAGTTATTTACATGCTAGATATCTCCCTAAAGTATCACAGTACAGTGTTCTATGCATATCCAAATTTATAGCAGAAAATTTATGATAACTAGATAGTAGAAGTGATCTATATGTCCAACACCTGAGGAATGTATAAAGTGTTGCATTTATATCCAATGGAGTATGGCTGTGTTGTAAAGAAGGGCAATCAGTCTTGTGAGAAAGTGGATACACCTCAAGACCATAATGCTAAGTGAAATAAATCAGACACACAAGCACATGGTTTCTCTTCTTGAGGAACCCCAAAATAGAAATATAGAATTGGAGCCGGGGAGATGGCTCAGTGGAATAAGTGCTTCCTTGGCAAGCACAAGGGTCTGAGTTCAATCCCCGGTTCTGAGAAAAAAAAATAAGATATACAAAATAGAATAAAGGATAAGAGATTTGAAGCAGAGAGACAGACCTTTTGCTAAAGGGAAGGGGACCAAGAGATCCCGGGGTGTGGTGAAAAGAAGAACTAAGACGAGTTATATTCAGGTACCAACTTCCCACAAAGAGAATCACCATTATGTATAAAGACATTGATTAATTAAAAAAGCAAAAGTTGAAATAGAATAAGACACTCTTAGAAAGAGAAGGACTCACACAATTGTGAGGTTGTTCCTATACAAATTCTAGTGGATGGTGAGTGGAGCCTATCAGCAGAGCAGTGTTTGGAGTTAAAAGTGTGTCTGAAAATTTTTAGGGTGGGGACAAAAATGGGTAGTTCTGGCTCTTTCTCTCCAGGAGAGGTTCTTTCCTTTCTGCTTGAGTCAGGGAAGCTCCAGAATGGAATATGAGAAAAGAAAGACCACGCAATTTCCAGGTCCAGGCTCTGAAGAACAGAAGCTTCCTGTGGGTTCTGCCCATCTCGATGAGAGCTGTAGGAAATCAGCTTTCGTGCTGTGAGAAGCTCCAGTGACATGGAGCGGTCGCATGTAGGTAAATTAGTGAGTTGGTTCAGCTAAATGCTTAGCCAACTACACGCCCACTGGCCAGTGAGTAACTGTGCCCTCTTAGACATCCACCAATCTCATCTGCCTCTGACAGATAGAAATATTATTATTACAAATATTTGTATATTTTTCCTATTTATTTTATTTTATTTTTTCTGTACCAGAGGTCAAACTCAAGATCTTGTACTTGCCAAGCAGGAGCTTATATAGTTTTATGATGCAATATATTATAATTACTTTCAGTTGCATTCAAATAATGGCAATATACAGTTAAATAATGCATACAAGGTAACAAAACATTGAATAGAAACTAAAATTGTCAGTGAAAGTTGCTCTCCAAACTGAGTGAAAAAATATATGTGAAATTATTATCATTATGCTAAATATGCTTCTGGTTACTGGAGTTGTACACATGTAAACATTCAATGGTTTTTTTGAATGTTTTTGTTTTATCATTGTGTACCATAAAATATTTTTATCTATATTTCAGAATAGCACATAGGCAATTACTGTATTGCATATCTACAGTATTGTTTTTAGTGTTTTATTCTGTGGAATGCAAAAGTACTACTTTCATATAAAATATTTTATAAAATGTTTTCTATTTTGTGAACTATAGGAATGAAGAATAACTTTTCACTAACATGAAATTATTCTAATTTCAGGAAATTCATTATTCTGATGAATTATGAATATTTGAGGGAAAGTTGCACTATAATTCCATAACAGTTTCTTATCACTGACTTGGGCTGTTCTTTGATTAAGATCCTACTTGTGCTCCATTGAATAAACTTTTAATCATTTTTACACATGCGATAACACATCTGCACACACATGTACCTATACATTGAACTGGCACACCACTCGAAAGAGAGAACTTTATTTTCTCTGTGTTCTAAGTGTTATAGACATAGTATGACTAGAAGGAGAACCTCTTCTACTTTAAATTTCAGTGTCATTTCCTATTTTCCTCTCTTCAAACTTGTAAAGTCCTCAGAAATGTATGAGTCTTTACAGTTTTATACCTACTTAGTAATACTTAGTAGATCCAATTGTAGAGAATATTAAACTTAAGCCACAGTCTAACACTGGTAAATTAAATCTTAAATACTTATATAAGTAATATAAGTATTTCAATATTTTCATAGTATAAATAATATAAGCATTTCATATTTTTATAAATGAATTATGCATGCAATATAGGCACCCTCAGGTAATGCTTTGCTGTTGTTACACAGAATGGAAGGCTTATGATTCTAGTAGCACTGTGCTGTTTTAGCAAAAGGGACAAGAAATTTAAAAGGATGTTCATAGATTCTAAAAGCAAATGTGTCAGACTGGGATCTAGACATAGGTGAGAATTTGATCATAATGAAAACAACCTTTCAATAATCGTTAAAAGCTACACATTTTTTAGTAAAATATCTTTGCTCATTATAATACCTGGTACATCATGTTATAATTAAAATTATGTCACTCTTTCCATTATAAATCACTAGTTTAAAAGCTCATAAAACAGCTGTAAAATGAGTTTCAGGCTCAACTTGGCATGTAAAATATTAAAACAGGAGCATTTATGTTTTTATCTTCATGTTACTTTTTTTCCTACAAAATATTTTTTTCTTGGCCTCTTTAAAATGAAACAGAATTTTAAGTAGATTTTTTTTTCACGAGACTTTTTGGCACTTCATAAATCACAACCAGTCCTGCTTGTTAAAAATCAAATCCTGCAAGTATTTGGTGAATTACAAAAGGTAATCATCTTAATTCTTTCAAATGGTTGCTGTAAACATGTCTTAAATATTTTACACATTACATGTGATCATTATATAGCTAAAGAATTTTATACTACACCTACAAAAAACTCTTTTGTTCTTTCCTTCTCCAGATAGTATTGAAGAATTTAAATGAATCTGAAGAATACCATAAGGTATTTTGCAATTGTAGATCTGACTCACTGATTCAAAATTCTGGTATCATAGATTACATTCTATAGAAAGTCATGCTGGCCAACTGTGGATTCTTGTCCTCTTTTGCCAACCAAATTGGCTTGTATACATTTGCTAAATTCACCCTGTAAATGCAGCTAATTGGATATATAGAGTAAATACTTTACAATAATCTAATCATTACAAGGCAACTATTTTGTCACCAATGCTTATAACCTTAAAATAATAGTTGATGTGGCCCTGTAAGATTAAATTGAGAAGCAAATGAAAATTTAGTACATAAAAATCACACTTAAAGTAGAGCCAACCATGAAGACATTCTATATGACCAGACTTTATTTTCTACAACGCAAGCATTTGTTTCAAGTAAAAGTGACTAATTATATATATATATATATATATATATATATATATATATATATATATATTTAGCATAAGGTCTACACAGATTGGACTCAGTGATTTTCCTATTTTCAGCCTTCTAAGTGCTGGGATTACAGGTATGTGCCACCACACCCAGTCTCAGTCACCATCTCAGCCATTACCAGGGGCAGGGCTGGCATAGCATGCAGGGGATTGAACCGTGGCCACTGCACTTTGCCTAATCAGGGGCTTTAATCTGCTGAGCTATCTGGCCAGCCCAGTGACCATGCTTTTAATATTCTCTTCTCTGCAGGAATATCTTTCTTTCAAACTGAAAGACAGAATGTACAAAATTGGGTAGTATTAGATATCACATTCATCCTAATTTAAATGCTGAATTAATGATCAAATATATTTGAATACTTCAACTATCCATTACTTTTTATCATCAGTAACATTGCTATGCTCATGCTTTCAGTTACATTCTTACTTGATTTTGCCAACTATCTTTTTTTTTTTTTTTTTTTTTTTTTTTGGTGGTACCAGGGATCGAACTCAGGACCTTGTGCTTATGAGGCAAACACTTATTCCACTGAACTATCTCCCCAGTTCTGCCAACTATCTTGTGTGTTATTATTTACTTGGCCTCCAGACAGCATGGTATACCACCCTGGCACCAAAACATTATTTCAAACTCAAAGGATAAATCATTGTCTTTCAGAAAGTGTTGAATAGAAAGGATATATGTGTTTTATAACAGTGCTCCAAATTAACAAGTATTGTTTGTATCTGGAGATGGGATTTATGCTGTGTACTAGTGAATCTAGTCATCTAGACAAGTTTTGTCACTTCAATAGATAAGGTATAAAAGAAACAATATGGTGTCCAAAGATTGATGGTTAATGGTTGTTTGGTTCCTAGGTTACTCACTGCAACAATTTTGGAATCACTGTATCAGAAATGCAAATGCCCTTAATTGCTATGATGAAATGGAACACATAGAGGAAGGTTGTATGCAGGCACTGTGGTCAAAGATCTCAGTTGAGATCAGACTTAAAGGTCACCCAACCAAGGAAATTGATAGGAGATAGAAAGCCTCCAAGCCCTGCCAGCCTCCAGCTATGACACACTCAGGCATCTGAGGCTTCCACGTTAGGAGCTTAATGACTATAGAAGAGGAAAAGTCATTGTTGGCATGCCTTGCCTGAATCCTTGACCTACACATTCCTTAAGCATGTAGCAATTATTGTTATTTATTATTTCTTGCTTCTGGGGTGGCCTATTACAGCTATCATAACAAACAAGTACAGCCAATTACTCAACCACTTAAAAAAACTTAGTTTACTTCCTAACAAACATGAAAATAAATAAATAAATGAAATGTCAGTTCGATTTGCCTAAAAATCTCCTTCAAAGTTGCTTGGCTACATTGGAATGTGGATTTATAATAATAAGGAATTTAATTTGACAAAAGAAATAAAAGGAACTCAAATGTACAGGGTTAATATGTAAAATCATATGGCATGCTCTCCAGTAAGGAAAGTGTGAGCTCCTTAAGGATGAGTATCAAAGAGACATTTTAATTAGATTTTTAAATTCCATTCCTCTATGAAAGTTCTGGTTTATCTCAGTGAAAAAATAATAGTAGTAATATATATGGCTTCTCTCTGATTGATGCTAAAAATTTATTTTCCTATCATTATGCATGTTTATCTTTTTATGATAGCAATTTCTAAAAATCATTTTTCTAAGGATTGACAAGAGATTTGGACAAGCAATGTCATGATTTTTTCTTTGATTGTATTATACATATTGAATTTAGCTTATTATCTAAAGAATTGAGGGGGCTGGTGACATGGCTCAGTGGTCTAAAACACCTACTTAGAACAAGCTTAAGAAAAGCACAGGGACTGTGGTTCAATCCCCCAGCACCACATGCCAGCCAGCCCCGCCCCCTG
>NDGN011513785.1:2025-18249 GCA_002564285.1 Tympanoctomys barrerae
TTCTCTTAGTTCAATGAGAAGAAAGATTTGTACTAATAGTGTTTAGACAAGATATCACATCTGTGATATCTTGTACTGTGAATAACTATGAAGATAACAATATGCAATGTATTCATTATTGTAACTGTCCTACTAACCTGTTTTGAAACTGTCTCATTGCTATTTCTTTCTAAATAAAATTAAGTAAAAGAACTAATGGAGACATATCTGAAGGAGAAAAGGACTATGTCTGAGGGGAATCCTACTAGCTAAATCTAGGACAATTTGAACACAAACATTAAAAAAATGATGACAATAAGTAATATGCTACCGAATAAAATAAGGACTCACAATTATACAAATATATGTATATATATATATATATATTTATACAAATATAAAGAATGTATTTTTTGTTTTTTTAAGAAAATTAACAATGGTTGTTATATTACATATTTTAAATAAATACTTAAAATGAGAAAGGGGAACTTATTTTCACAATAGGTGTCAACTAACAAATAGAGAAAGAACAGTAGCAGTCTCTACATCAACGAGGAAATGGTCCTCGTAAACTGAAATTTGGGAGCTGCTGGCTATCATTACTTCTAGGCTCCCATGGTGGATATAAACACAAGGCAAACATAGATCCATATCTCTCCATCTGTGCTCTATGTCTGAATTAAAACCCAAGAGTTGTTTGGCAAGCATCTTAACAATTGATTTGGATAGGAATAATCAGCAACTGCTAAAAATGACAGGTGAAAGTTTGATGAAGACCAAGATGCGCATATATATATAATTATATACATATATAATATATGTATTATTGTATGTATATAATATATACATAATATATGTATATAATATATATGTAATATATATTATACATTACAAAGAGATAATAGATTTATAGTGGGAAACATCTTGATAAACAACACTTTAAGTAATAAAAGTTAACATATCAGGATTGGGATGTATTGCTGGCCCTACCCCCAGGGCACGCTGAGACAGTGATTGAGATTAGGCATGGTGCTGCACGCCTGTAATTCCAGCACTTGGGAGGCTGAAAACAGGAGAATCATTACAAGTCCAATCTACATAGTGAGACCCTGAACACCCTGCAGACCCTGTACCAAATACACTAAAAAAAGAATGGGATGTATTGCTATATGCCTGAGCCTCTTCAAATGATATATTTAGAGGAACTCAACATCACTTCTGTGTTATTCTGACAAATACAGTTGACTTCAATCTAACTGAGAGGACACTTCTGACAAACCTAACTTGCAGGATGCTATACAAAATAACTGGACTGTAACTTTTAAGACTAAACGTCATGAAAGCCCAGGAAAGACAGGCAGGGAACTGGGCAGGGACATGACAACCAAATACAACCTGGGATCCTGGACTAGAAATTGTTCTCAAAATTATTTTTAACATAAAGGTCATTATTGAGACAAATAGCAAAGAAGAGTCCAGTAGTATTATATCAACATTAATTTCTGATAATTAAGAGAAAAGGATTGATAAGTCAGCTATCACATAGCTAGAAAGGGAGAAAAAAGAGAGAGGAGGAGATATGATAAAGAAAAGGGAAGAAGGGAGAGAGAAGGGGAATTGCAGGAAGAAGACAAAATCCTAAAGCAACTGCAGTAAATCATTAGGAACTAGAAAACTGGGCAGAGGGTTCAGGAATGTTCTTTATATTTTCAGAAAGTCCTTATAATAAGGAGTTAAAGGTATTTGGTTGAACCAAGGATATGAGTAGGGAGAAAACAGGACCGACCACAGGCTGATTACTGTTGAATCTGAAGAACAAGCATATTGAGGTCATTCTCTTATCTCCTTTATTTTGGACATTTTTGA
This sequence comes from Tympanoctomys barrerae, assembly GCA_002564285.1. Classification (NCBI taxonomy): domain Eukaryota; kingdom Metazoa; phylum Chordata; class Mammalia; order Rodentia; family Octodontidae; genus Tympanoctomys; species Tympanoctomys barrerae. The sequence goes on from NDGN011513785.1 coordinate 3,871, forward strand.
AATGCTTCATAATAAGATGTTTTTAAAGGTAATAATTGTTTTTCTCCATATCCTGAATCGTTCATGTTTGCTTGGCCTCCACTGTCACTGCAAGGTTCTAAACCACCACTCTCTCTTGCCTGGATCACAGAAACAGCATTCTTTTATTAATTTAGTTTTTGTTATTTTTTAAAAAGAGAATAAAAATAGTAGAACAAATACAAATGATATAGAGTTTCACTAAACAAAATGATGGGGATTCAACAGTGGCTTTATATTGCATACTGCTGTCTTTAAATTAGTTGTTCAGATTGTGAGGCATAAACATGCACAATTAGTCGAAAAATTATAAAAATTGAAAAAGGAGAGAGAAAAACATTTAAGCATAACTGCTCCCTTAAATAGACCAGCAGAAATCACCAATACAATTTTCCAAGCTATCTTATGTATGTACATATGTATTTCTTTTTCCTCCCTCCCTTCCTTCCTTCCTTTTTTTCTTTTCCCTTTTCTCTCATCCTGGTTGTTCTTTCCCTATAAAGTTTCCTTTCCTTTCACAGCATCTATTGTAGCTTGCAGATGTAGTTCACTTTTTCAGGTTCTTACACTAAGCAGACAATATACTTATACACGTTCATCTGATTTATTTCATGTATGAGTATTGTCTTTAATTGCATGCTTTTATTTATAAAAGCCTCGGGAGCTTCTTTTTCTATAATAATGAGTAATACTCCATGGTATAAAAATACCACATTTTTTAATCCATTCTTCAGTTGATGTGCATTTGAACATATGTATAGTTGATACGTATAAAACTACGTATAGTTGATCTATACGTAGGACAAATTGTGCTGCTAGTGATGTTTTTGGTTCTTGAAAAATAACAAGGAGAGGAATAGCTGGGTTGAAAAGGACCTCTAAACCTAGTTTTTTGAGGAATCTCTACATTAATTTCCATAATGGTTGTACCAGACTACACTCCCACCAACAGTGGAGAGGGGTTCTTTTCCCAACAGCCTCTCCAGCATTTGTTATTGGTTCACTTTTTAAAATTTATTTATTTATTTATTATTTTAGGGAGGGGTCTACAGGATGTTCAAAGTCTCACTACTAGATGGGACTTACAGTGATCCACCTGTTTACAACCTCCCAAGAGCTGGGCACCACCACACTCAGTCTCAATTGCTGTCTCAGCGTGCCCCCGCCCAGCGGTGGAGCCAGCACTGCAGGCCTGGAGATTGAACCCTCGGTCCCTGCACCTGCTTGCAGGTGCTTTAATCCACTGAGCTATTTGGCACTCTTTGGTTCACTTTTTGATGACAGCCATTCTTTCTAGGGTGAGATGGACTCTCAGTGTTGTTTTAATTTGCATTTCTCAAATGACCAATGATGGTGGGCATTTTTTCATATATATATTTTTTCAATTTGTATTTCTTCATCTGAGAAGTGTGTGTTCATCTCAGATGTCCATATTTGATTGCAGTTTTGAATTTGGGGGGCTAGATTTTCTTTAATTCTTTATATATTCTAGATAGAAGTCCTTTGTCAGAGAGACAGTTGGCTAAGTTTTTTCCAAATTCATGAGTTTTTGTTTTACTCTGGTGGTGATTTCTTTTGGTGTGCAAAATCTTTTCAATAAGGTGAGCTCACAGCTGTTAATTCTTTGAAGTATTTCTCGAGAAGTTTGTTTTTTCTTCATGAACTCTCTGCCTACCCCTATCTCTTCAAGATTTCTACCTACTTTCTTCTCCAGTAGACTTAGTGTTTCTGTTTTAATATTTAAATCTTTGATCTATTTTGACTTTAGTGAATGGTGATAGGCATGGGTCAATTTTCAGCCTTCAACTGTGGAGGGTCAGTTTTTCCAATACCATTTATTAAGGAGGCTATCTTTCCTCCAGTAAACATGTTTGGCCCCTTTGTCAAAGATAAGGTGGTTCAATGTATTTGTAGTTGTGTCTGTTTCTTCTAATTTGTTCTACTGATCCTCAGATCTGTTTTTATTCCAGTACCATGCTGATTTTGTCACAGTAGCTTTGTAGTATAATTTCAAATCAGGAATTGTGATGCCTCGTGCCCTTCCTTTGTTGCCCAGGATTGTTTTTGCTATTGTAGATCTCTTCTGGTTCCAGATGAATTTTAGGAAAGTCTTCTCTAGATTGTGAGGTATCCTAATGGTATTTTAATTGGAATTACATTGAATCTGTATAACAACTTTTGGAGTATGGCCATTTTCACATTCTAATCAGTCCACCTGCAGTCTTTCTGGGCTCAGGGAAAGAATCTCCTCTCCTTGTTAGCCAGAGTACCCTTTTGATTACCTAAGCTTTCCCTGGTCACTTTTACAACTCTCTAAGGACTCCCAAGGAATTAAAGATAAAAAACCCAAGTCTTCCTCTTCCCCTCATTGCTCCATATAAACAGCAATGCTGTCTCCTCTGGCCCTTTCTATGCCTCACTTCAAGACACACTGATGGTTTATGATCCCCCAACATGCTCAATGTAGCTTGTCCTTAGGTGCTTCCCATTTCCTACTCCCTCTGCCTCAAGTGACTGAAAACCTTCACTTCTTAAGGTCTGAGTTCCACGTCACCCCCTCCATAATACCTTTCTTGATGATTCCATTCAGAGTCACACTCTCCATCTGCCCTTTGTCATGTTACTCTTCGCAAATCTGGTGCATTACAATATGAAACTATTTATGCGTGCATTTTCTGGTTGTTGATTATCAATTTCTTTCTTATTTCAAGGAGAATTAAAAGGACAGTGAAAATGCTACTGAATTTCAAAACAAGATGATAGGAAATTAACAATGGTTGTTATATTGTACATTATCTTCACAGTAATTATGCAGATTAGCAGACATAGGGATGTAATATTGATCAAACACTATAAGCACCAACTGTCCTTTTAATAAACTATAGAAATTAGTAGTACAATTATCTTAGCTATCTTGTCTGTCTGTCTGTGTGACTATCTATCTATCTGTGTATCTATCTATCATCTATCTATCTTTCCTTTCTTTCTCTTCTTCTTCCTCCCTTAGTTGTTATTTCCCTTTGAGTAGTTAGTTTCTCTTTCACAATATCTATTGTACTTTTGGATCTTATTTACTTTCAATTGTCAACTTTTGTATTTACTATCAAAAAATCTTGGAAGCAGATGAATCTCTTATCTCTTTCATTTTTTCTCTAATACAAACTAAAGTAAATGTGTCAAATCATGAATGAAATTAGGCTTTCAAAATTGCAATTTTGCTTGTCATTGGTTGACTGACCTTGAGTAATTCCCTGAGTAGATTCCTGAATCTTCCTCCAGCAGAAGGATCTCATCTCTAGATAGGAGCAATATTTTCTGAACCACTCACTAGGGTAGACAAAATTTTGTGTGCACAAGTACCTGGATAAGGCAGGGAAGTATTCATGCATGACTGTATGATCATGGCAAATCAATACTGGAATTATCACCAAGGCAATTTTCTAATTTTCCCCATTCTTATCAGAAATAATTTCAAACTCTTCAGCATGGCACAGAAGAAAACCTCTAATATCTTTTCTCTCTTGTCCTTTTTTTCCTTCATATTCTCCAATCCAAGCAAATCTTCCTAGATGTATCATGGAGCCCTCAATTTGGGGGCTTAAATGCAAGATATCTCCTCCATCTCCTTGTTGCCTAGAAAATATCCACTTCAGTATTCAACTCAAATATCACTTCTGAGTTAGTGAGATAGCTTGGCAGTCCAAGAGCCTGCCTGGTAAGCACAAAGATCAAGGTTTGATCTCTGGCACTGAATGCCATGCTGGCTCTGGAACCCCGGGCACAGCATACCAGCCACCAAAACTGAGTGTGGTAGTACACATCTGTAATCCCAGTGCTGGGGAGCCTGAGACAGGAGAATCACTATGAGTCTGAACTGTGTAGTGAGATCTTGTGTCAAATGAATAATTTTTTTAAATGTCACTTTTTCTAAGGATTTTCTCAGGTACTTCCACCTTCAGGCTTATAGCTACACACCCAGTATTCTGCCACTACAATATCTGATGCTGTTTATTACACACATTAATTTTCATAGCTGTCTTTCCCACTGGAACGAGAGTTCCTGGAAGGCAGGGGCTTTATCTTTTCTCCATGTGTATTCCATCCTGACTCAGGGTAAGCCTTTAATAAAAGGCTATGGGATAATCATCACCATCAACAACATCTCCTGAGAGGAGAAAGTGCCTAAGGATCAGTATTTGCTGAGCAAACAAGTGAAGATGGGATGTGGAAGAACTGGGTTTAATTTTAATTTTAATTTTTTAAGAACCGGGTTTAAGTCATGGTTCTCATCTGGAGTAAATCACTTCTCCATACTGGACTTTATCTTCTTTTTCTAAAAACAAATAGAGCAGGACGATCTATTGGTTGTTTTCTCATACTACATTTCATGTCTCTCATTCCTTAGCAACAGAAACTCAAGGCTATGGAATAGCTGTAAAAAATATCCCCTAATTGGGATGCCAGAAATGCGGTTCCTCTGGGCACCATGAAGAGGGCGTTAGACTCTCCATCAAGAGCCAGCGACCCCCATGTCTGAACCAGTCTGAGCCAGAGCTGTCTCTTCTGTCCCTGCACAGCTCTTATCGGACCTTAATGATCCCTGCTCCCTGTTAGCCATCCATGGAGCTGTAATTACTAATTGATGTTTGTAAAGTCTTTGAAATTCTCAGATGACAGATGTAATCAAAGGCCAATTTATTATGATAATTGTTATTAGTACAGCTTTTCATTATTTGTTGATGTTAATGGCAGGGCCAGCAGGTGTTGTAAGATTGAGCAGGGGATTAAGGCTGGCAAAGTCTGGTGGGAGAATGGGAAGTGTGTGTGTGTGTGTGTGTGTGTGTGTGTGCATGCGTGTGTGTGTGTGATGTAGGCTATTTTAAGGGATCCTATTGGTTCTAGTCCAGCAATATTTATCTACTTAGCTACTGTGTGGAGAAAAGTCTTAGCATGATGCAGAGCATGAAATGCACAGCAATGCCTAACTGCATTTTGGCATACACAGGTTCAAACCTAGCTGAGGGTTTTGCATCTGGAATGTGTTTCAATATGTCATGGCCTTACACAGAGCAGCTTCTTTGTGTGTTCCATGGGTACACAGCAAGTGCCAGTGTGGAAATAAAGTTAGGAGACTGTTAAGGATGTTCAGGAAAGCCATGATAGTTTCCAAGACTAGGATGAGCACTCTGGGGATGAGAACATGGATGGACTGGGGTGAAATTTGGTGTATGGAACAAGTATGATTTGGTGAGTGGTTTGGGTCATCCAAAATTTATTGAAATAAGAAACATGTTGGGATAAGGGAGAACAAGCAATTAAGTTTCTAAAAATCCACCACTTATTATTTCCAATAGCTTTTTTTATAGGTGTGATTCATGTTAATAAATGGAGTTTATAAATTAGTAAGCATGCAGGCTACTGTGTAAAGGCTGGAACTTGACTCAAGTTCAATGTTCAGGAAGGGTCTGTAGAAGAATTACCCCATTACTCCATTTGTCTCTAAGTACTATGACATCCTCACCTTCCTTTAAAATTACTCTTTAGAATAAAATTTTTAAAAAAATTCTCACTCCCCTTTTCCCTTCCAGGCACATATCCTGTCAGGTGGCATGTCTGCACGCACTGGCCCTCCTGATTTGCTTCCTTCCTGAATTCCTTCCTCCCACATCATGTTCACAATCTATTTAGATTTAATTAGTGGGTTTTAAAAGTCTATGTCTCCCCTAGATTTTCTTTATCTTTTTCCTTAGTTCACCTCTATACCCTGCCCATGTTTAACACCTGTGATATTGTAAGAGTAATGGTGGACACAATATTTAGCATCTTCCAAACACCTCAACCATCTTTCCTACATCTTATCACTTAATATTTATACTTAGTCTTATAAGGTTGATAATAACAGTACCAAGTTCTCCAAGTAAGAAAGAGACTCAGAGAGCTTAAGTCCTTTCCCTAAGGTCACACAGCTGATTGATGGCAATCTATGCAATAGGAAAGGGTCCTTGTTGGCCCTATTCATCAAAAATGCTGACATGAAACAAACTTAGTAATTCATTAATCTTATTTAATAGCATTAACTAGTAGAATGATGCCATTTTATAGCACAAGAAACAGAATCCTTTAGCACAAATGCCTCCATTAATTCTAATACTTTAACCTCAGACTTCATAGAAATAACATAGAAAGAACTAATGAGGTTTGGAATGAAAATGTTCCTATGATATTGACCAGCCTCTCTTCAATGCTCCTTAGCTAAGGATATATGTTATCAATCCCCATATTGCTCATGAAAAATATCTATGCATCCTCCCAGCAAGAGAAGCTTGCATACCTACCACATATCTGTTTGCTCTGACTTCTTATAAGAGGTCTAGCAAGTATAGGGGAGCGCATCTCCTCCCCATTTGATAAATGGGAAAACTGAAGTTTGAGAGACAAACTTCACTTTAGATAGCAAACAAATGGCAGAGCCAGTTCTTAAATCGAGGAATCTATTTTCTAAATTCAGAGGTTTTCCCACATTTTCACCACTTGGAGGCCATTACATCCAGGAGATTCCCACTTGGAAGTGACCCAAAGCAGACAGAGTCCTGCCATATGGCAGCAGGGGCTACTATTCCCATGAGCCTTTGGGAACTGGGATCTGAGCACTGAAGTCTTAGAGCCCAGCCTGACAAGATTATCAGCTGTCAACATCTGAGTAACCTTCATTTCCTTCTCCAAATGAATTTAAAGTCTATTTGTATGGGAAGGGAAAATGTTCTGGCTCCCACAGGTCTCATACCACAATAATAAAATCTGTAAGAACTGTAACTGAGTGAAAAAATAAATTAGCAACCTGGGAAAACTCATCTTGGTATTTGTACAAGGTGACACTCAGGGAATTTTCCTCCTACCTGAGTAGGGAAGTTGGAGCCACAGCAGAGCTTCAACCTAAGTTCAGAGTTTTTGAGAGCGTATGATAATGCTCAAATGACGGGAGGGAGCCTTGGAAGGAGAGATGCCTGAGACAGAAGGCGAGTTCTAAGAAATGAAACCACTGAGGACTGGAAGGAGCCTTAGGCAGGTAAATGGGACCTGGAATCTAGGGCCTGGTGACAGAGAAGAACCAAGAGGGACACCAAGGTTTTCCAAAGGGGCTACAGGAAGGTCACAGTGCTCATCCTAGATGCCACATGTCTGGTTCAGCATTCCTCTACTCTCACATAGTTGCTGCAGCTTAAAAGATCAAGATCTACGTTCTTAATCTAGGACTACAGTGACCAGTCAACAAAAAGATTATTGGGGGATTTTGGTTTATAGATTTTTATTACTTGGCTCAGTCACTTCTGGGTGGGAGACCTAAGGTTTGCTGGGACCTCTCCATTACACTATGTGGCAGCACTGGGGGGGGGTGCCCATCTTTCTGGAGAAATGGCACAGTGAGCACCAGGCATTTCAGTAGAAGATGGGCATGGAGGATAAGAGAAAAGGCTGCAATGAAGATCCCTCCTTCAGGGAGAAATAACTGACTCCATCAGATGCCAAGGGATTCCAAATATCCCTAACCCTAGGCAGGCAGTCTTCATGAGTCCAAGCAAGGAAGAAATATAGGTGAAATTATCTCACTTAGTATCAGAGACACAGCAGCTGCTCAGTAATAGAAAGTCCCCAGGATTTGTGCTCGGAACTGTATGGTGCTTCATGAGTAGGTGTCAGTTTTATGAGAATTTGAAGGTGAAGCTTAGTAATCATGGGGAGGTGTAGCAATCTTCTTGATATATTCAAATAGTTCAGATCATTTAAGGAGACACAAGCCACTATTTAAGCATGACCATGTGATTAGCCTTGGCCAAGGGATTGTGAAAGTGCTGTGCATTATTTTGTGTGGAAACTTCCAGAGTCTGTGTTTATTTGCCACCTTTCTCCTTCTCCAGCTTGGTAACTGTATAAAGAGGGACTTTCCATCAACCAGAGTCCTTGAGTGACAGTGATAGGAATATTCCTTTTGCTGACCTATTTGAATAGGTAGCAGAATAAGGACAACATTTTTCTGATAATCAATTGAGATTTTGTTGTTATTTGTTAATACAGACAAACTTCATTTGCTTTCATCAATACAGGAGGTTTATTCATCACATAGGAGTTTTTCAAAAATGTTTCTCTTAAAAACTTCCTGATGGAATAACCAGGATCAAAACTGCCCCATGATCTCCTGGGTGGCTTTAATTCTAACGCCTCTGAACTTCGGCCTCCTACAGCTAGCTCTTTGTTCTACAGTCTGGTTGAGTTCTGCATGTGTCATGTGAGTAGGCAGTAACAAGGGAATCAAGAGATGGGGTGGAAAGGGCAATGCTCCATCTAAAAGTGATGTCCAAATACCAACAGGTGCAGAGGCCAAGGTTGAAACCACGTGTGAGCCATTAGACTAAAAGGAATGAAACCTTAGCTGATATGAGGTCATCAATCTAGGAAATGTACATGGATGCTGAGGTCCCCTCGAGTTAGGAAAGTGTGTTTCTCCATATGGAGTTTACCAGGCAGATTGGGATGTGCCAGGAAAAGATGCTTCAAATCACCTGGAATCAAAGGAAAATACCAAAAGGTGCAGAACACATATGACAAACGTGATGCTACAAAAGATTTTCATACAATTGTCTCCAGTAAGTTTTAAGATGTGGATCATTAATCACGCTACATATTTAGAGATGTTAATGTGTTCAAATTCATAAAAGTGAGAGTTTAAAATCCAATCTGTCTGATGAGTTTTCATTTATTTCCATCACACCATGCCACAGAAAAACCATCTACACGCGAGCATTCTTTTCTCATTGCGTGGGAACAACTCACTACAGTTTCTTCCATTTCATTCAGAGACACAGACTTTCTGCTAGCCCATCCCTACTTTAGATTTTCCCAATTATTCTAATGTGATCACAATGGAAACACAGCAAACCATTCAACATAGCATCTGGCTTCCAAAAGCTCTCAAGAGGCAACTGAGTTCAGGAGCTGGAAGAGGAGGCCAGAGAAAGAGAAAAATGTTACTACTCCCTGCTTCTCGTATTTAGCTCAGAATTTGGCAGAGGCATCATCTAGATTAAATGTACCCCTGTATGAAGAAAAATAGCATGGCAAGGAAAGAATTTTCTTTCTGCATAAATAGAACATGCATATCAGCATGGTCCAACAAAAGGTGGCTTCTGGTGGATATTTGCATGAATTCTCCACACTTGTTTTGCATCCAACCGTTAATTACGCTCTTTTCAACTTCACAATCATGGCTAATGGTAGTGGGGATGCAGAGAACAGTAGATTCAGCAGACCTCATTCTGGGAAGAGTGGGGGCAAAACAATGCAAAACTGCACCCACCCACTATTTATAACTGAGATAGTTACTCTGGGTATGGTTTGAGGATCTGGAGGAAGTTAAGGCTTCCTGGAGTTTGGGAAAGGAGAGGTCTGGGAGAGAAGTCTTTTAGTACAATGGAAGAAGGTCCTTTAGGGTTCATCGGTCTATTGTGAAATGGCTCAGACCACAACTTTCAGTGAATAGAAATCCAGCATGCACTGAAACATATTTCACGCTCTTATTATTCAAGACTTCTTATTTAATCCTTAAAATTAATATGTGAAATACATATTATTATTTCAATTTATAAGTGAGGAAATTCATATTAATAGACAAGAAGAAATAGTTTATATGTTCATTTCTCATTCATTCATTCATTCATTCATCGATCAAATGATTGTTGGGTATCTAGTGTATATTAAATATCAAACACTGTACAAGGGCAAAGAAACAAACAAACAAGTGCTCCCCAAGATAAGTACAAATAAACAAGCCAGGCATGGTGAGACACACCCATAATCCCAGTCACTTGGGCACCTGAGGCAAGAGCACCACAAGTTTGAGGCCAGCCTGGGCAAGTGAAGAGTTGGTGATGTAGAGAAGTAATAGAGCACTTGTGTAGCATGAGCAAAGTCGAGAGAGAAAGAGAGAGAGAGAGAGAGAGAGAGAGAGAGAGAGAGAGAGAGAGAGAAGCAATAGACCAAACAAACAGAATCCCTCAAGCTTGGAACTCTCAGTGTAGAGAGAAAGATATGTAGTGCATTAAAATATAGCCATTAGGGAAATGCAAAGCACTACAAAGAGATGCTTCCTAACCCCAGTCAGAATGACTATCATTAACAATACAAAATCAATACATTCTGGATACAGGGGACAATAACCCTATTATTGGTAAGAATGCAAACTAGCATAGCCACTCTGGAATCAGTGTGGCAGTTCCTCAAAAAACCCAAAATAGGACTTCCGTGCTGTCCAGCTATGTAACTCCTCAGTATGTTTTTGAACAAACTAAAGTCAGCATACTATAGAGATACCTAGCTCTTCATGCTAACTGTAGCTCAATTCACAATAGCTAAGCTATGGAGATGTTCTTGGTGCCTGTTAACAAATGAATGAAGAGTATATGAAATACACACACATAATGGAATACCACTCAGCTATAAAGAATGGAACCAGGCCACTTTCAGGAGAATGAGTGGAACTAGAGGTCATCTTACAAAGTAAAACAATCCAAAATTAGAAAGTCAATTTTTACATATTTTATCTCATATGTACCATCTAAGGAGAGAGAGGGAGAGAAAGAGAGACAGAGAGAGAACAAGAAACATGGGGACCATTAGGGAAGATTGTTAGCTTATGGGGAGAAGGAAAGGGTAAGTGGAGGACCAACTCCATTACTTACATAACTCATATACTCTAATAATAATAATGTCATAATTAAAATATATCCAGTATTAAATGGAAAAAAATGGGTTAACCTGCTATTAGTGGTGTGGCTTCCTGTATGAAGTGATGAGGACATGCTCAGGGGATTTGCCATTAGAACTGGCCTAAGAAATGAGAAGGTACTAGCTTCTGTGAGCAGTGAAGGAAAGGAAGGATGCAGGCACAGTAAAAGCTTGTGTCAAGGACCCACAATCAGAAGAACATTCTGGAATGTTTTATAAATGATGTTTCAGGAAATGTTCAAGACAGAAAATTGGTTAGTGCATTGCCAGGGTGGCCCACCAATGTCTGAAACATAGGGCTAGAATTTGGGAACCCCTTTTTTCAGGAGAGCATTAGAAAAAAGAGAGTGTATAGTATGAATGATATCTAGAGATCATATAAATCACACTAGGAGACAAATGAAAGAAGAAGCTACATGGTCAATATCAATAAAATGACTTGGGTGTCCAAGAGTGGGTAGTTGGTACTGTCATACTTTCTCTGAAAGAGTGGCATGGGAAAGAATGAATTGATTTGTTCAAATCAATAGAAAGAGCCCAGAGAGGGAATTAGTGAGATAGAATTTGGCTTTGTGTAAGGAAAAAAGTTGTAGTAATTTTACCTGCTCTACAAAGGAATCAACTCCCTTTCACTTCGGAGAATTGCAATAATCAAGAGGAAGCCCTTCCAAGTACGCTTTATTGGAGACTTCTTTTTATCTTCTGGTTTAGATTAGATGACACTTCAAAGTCCACCCAGCTCTACAGTGCTACAGAAGTATTCTATCGCTATACCCACAACAAATGGTTACAATATGGCCTGATTCTAAAGAAAGCAAGTGCCAGGAATTCAGTACCAAGGACGATATTCCCACGTGCAAATCTACTTTGTATTTCTAAAAGCATCAGTGGATAAAGGTGAGGTTACTAATAAAATTTCCTTTGAATGTTCCTGTGGACAAGGCACTTTCATAAATCTTCATAAAAATTCCTGAGGAGATCCTGAGTGTGATATCTTATACATTTCATACTTATATTTTTGTGAATGTAGTGCTGAATAAAAAATGTGCATTAATAGATCACTACAAAGTCTATAGAATATCTGTCTCCTGTAATAATATTCAATGTGTAGTGAGTGACTTTTGCACTATGATATCTAATGATGGATTCTTTGACATATTATTTAGTGTATTTATTTCTGTTTGGTCTTTCATCTCTATAGTAAACACCATGAAGGTAGAACTGTATCTGTTTGGTGTACTACACTATTACTACAACTTAGAAAATTGCCTTTTTCACATATAGGCTATGCTTGACAGATGTTCATTTAATTAATCAATCATATCTAGTTCTTTAAGTAGCTCGATTAAAATCACAGAGCCACCAGGATTTTGTATGTGGATTGTCTGATTGAAAAGGCTGAATTTATAGCCACTCTGCTAAGCAGAAAAATTTACTACCTATAGAATAAAGATACAGTATCTGAATCCCCAAAGTCCTATTACTCTGTGGTTAGTAAGCTTGCAGGTTGGAGAGGGAGGAATAAAATTGGTTGGCAACAAGTTATCCAACCTAGCCTGCAACCATCCTGAAACAAATGGTACCCCCATTTTTCATTTAATTCATTTTAGCTTTACAAAACTATACCCCCTCCTTTTTTTCTAATCTTTCAGTTGTATAAGTTTGGGGAACTTGATTCAGACCATTTTTTTTTCTTCTTTACGAAGGGAGACAGCATCATATTTTTCTCCTCATTAAATCTAGTGCTTTTGTCTTTTGTCTTATTTTAGAGTAGCAGACTTCCACATTTACTGATAGCTTCCTTTGTTTTCTCTGCTTCTCTGTGCGGATTGTTGTTTTCTAGCTTTTCTGTGGTAGACTGTGAGTCTGCTTTTATGTTTAAAATGCAGTTAAAATCTCAGTATCAAAAATAAAACAGTAGTTATTTATCCCCTCTTCTGTAATATGAAAAAAATAGCAGATTTTTGTTTACATGCTTCAATCCTGCAACAGTTTCTCAGTTGTTGTTGACATAATAGTGAGCTATAGACTCAAATCACAATTGTTGTTACACTACCCATCCTCTCTTTAATTATTTTTATGCTGAACATTCAGTTTTAGAACATATTTGGAGCAGTTATTTAGTAGTAATGCAGTATCTGATTAGTTTCATGTTCACTGTGGTCTCTCCTCCCCCATATTTCTTTATTCTTCATAATTTTGGTTCATTGCTTGGTCAACAGATCTTTGAATGATTCATTAGAAGGCATATGAGAGTCCCTGGATACCGAGCATCTTTGCAATGTATTTGCATGACAACAACAGCTTGGGTAATAAGGAATCTGCGGGCTACCATGCTTCTTTCTCAATAATGCCCCAGACTTCCCTTTGCCCGTAGGATTCTTCTTATTCTCTGCTGTCATAGACCAAATATGGACAATCCCAGTAGGGATCAGGCAGAGATTTGTTAACATGAGACTGGTTCTTCTGTCCCTATGATCTTTTCAATAAATATTTGCAAGTAAAACTTAAAACTAAATACAGTAGTCTCAAGCAATGTTTAGTTTCTTTTTTCCTGGCAAGAAAAATACAATGCAGTATGCCACAATCTGACTGCTTTTCTTCTCCTTGTGCATCGCAGCCAATTCTATTCCAAAGACTTCTTGCATACACATTAATCCAATTTCTTTCCTGGTTTTGGTCATTATTAGAACTCTTAGTATTAAAACAAGAATACATGTGATGTGGGTTTAAAGACATAACTAATTATATAGCCTTATTCAGCTTAGAAGCCATAGTAGAAACTACTTTTAAGACCAGTAAGCTTCAGAATGTCTGACTTCTTGTTCATCAGTGGAAAAATACTACCTAGAAAAAGGAATCTATCATGATGTTCAGGGAGAAAAACATCCAATAGATATCCTCTCCCTCTCATTTTCTCCATATGAACAATCATATTTAGATTAAGGAGATTGCTTTTGCTTTTTGGAACTGGGAATCGAACTCATAACCTCACGTTTCCCAGGCAGGCAGTGTGCTGTTGAGCTATATCCCTGGCCCCAGGTTAAGAAACATCTTTTTTTTTTTCTTTTTCTAAATTTTATGTATTTGGTATAGGGTCTCACTATGCAGCTTGGACTAGTGATCCTCCTGTTTCAGCCTGCCCAGTACTGGAATCATAGGTGCGTACCACCACACCTATGATCCAAGTCTCAGTAGCTACTTGGTGTGCCCAGGGTGGGGCTGGCACAGCATGTGGTACTGGGGGTTGAACCTGGGTCCTTGTGTTTGCCTAGGCAGGCACTTAGACTGCTGTGCTGCCTATGTAGCCCAAGATTCCACGTAAGATAAATTTGTCATTAGGCAAGTGCAGGTACTGGGCTTTGATGCCCAGCACCAGATGCTATGCTGATGCCCCCCCACCCCAGGCACACTGAGCAGGCCACCGAGACTGGGCATGGTGGTGCATGCCTGTAATCCCAGAACTTGGGGAGGCTGAAAACAGGAAGATCACTACAAGGCGGATCTGCACAATGGGACCCTGTACCAGAGAGAGAAAGAGAGAGAGAGAGAGAGAGAGAGAGAGAGAGAGAGAGAGAGAGA
>NDGN011513797.1:6536-18416 GCA_002564285.1 Tympanoctomys barrerae
AAAAAAAAAAAAAAAAAAAGGCAGACTGAGGCTGGCTCTCCCATCTGCGCATGCTTGGCCACCTTGTGAAATTCTCTTTTGCCAAATTCAAAACTCATCGTATCAGTGGCTAGCACAGTGCAAGGTGGGCAAAAAGGTCCTGGTTTGGTAATAAAAGTGACAGAGCTGAGTTCTGAACTTAGCCCTGGCAACACGGATATCCATTACGAGACACACCTGCTAAGTGTAGACCAGATCGGGCAGTTAGCAAGAGCTTCCGAGGTACAGCACAGACTCACCAGGCACACGCCTGCCTACAGCCCCAGTGCTTGGGGCTGAGGCAGAAGAAGCCTAAGTTAGAAGCCAGCCTGAGCTACACAGCAAGTTCAAGCCATCTTGAACTATTTCATGAGACTCTATTTCAACACACAAACACACACACACACACACACACACCACCCTACAAATAGCTAAACTTCTGACATGTTTGCAGGGTCTAAAGGAAAACCTCGCCAGCTGACCCTGAGTAAGTTTTTCTGTAAAGACCACATAAAGCCCTTGGTGAGCTTGGGTTCCTCTGCTCCTTACCTGCGAGCCAGGGCACAGTGTCTGTGGGACCTGGACGCCTCCTAGGAAAGGAGGTTGGATTTTGGCAAGAACATCTTCACTGGGAGTTCTGGGGCCAGGTGGGCAGCACCCAGGGGCTCCCTCTGGGGCCAAGCTGAGGTCTCGTACCCACTCTGCCCTCCGCCGGGCCCAGCTGTTCCAGCCCAGCCACACCAGGGCTGCAGCTACAAACATGGCAGCGTAGCCCCTCCAAGCCGTGGCTGCAGTGCCCTCCAGGCTGCAGCCTGTAGCAGTCTGTGCCCTGGAATTTTCTGCTTGGTTCACCAATTCCTAGCTGGACCCAGCAGTGGCTGTGGTGCCGAACAAGGCGGGCATTCAGCCTGTGGTTCAGCAATTAAAATCTCTGAAGACAGGATATTCTTCAGCTTCCAGAGAACCTGGGTCACAAGGGTCTTGAAATGGGGCCCTCTGTTGTTCTTTTTTGGGAAACAAGGTCTTGCTACATACATAGCTCTGTTCATTTCTCCTGTTTCAGCCTCCCAAGTGATAGGATTACAGATTAGGCATGCACTACTGCTCCTAGCTTAAATTCTGGTTTTCATTCTCCAACTCCTGTTACCCCTGTTACATCCTGTATTCTGTCAGTTACAAGTCCCTTGGCTCTGTTTTCAAATCTTACCCAGAACAGAGCACCCTCACCCCTACACACACTCCTGCCACCTCTGCCTCCACCTAGGGTACTTGCTTCTCAACTCCTCAGCAAAGTCGCTAGCTAAGCCCCAGCCAATGACATGCCTGTCTCACTCAGAGCCTCCAGTGGCCCCCATATGACTCCAAGTCAAAGCCAAGCAAACACAGCTGCCCTCAGGGTCCCTGTGCTCTCTGAGTGTACTGGGTACCCTCGACCTTTGGCTGTCCCCATGCCTGCTCAGCAGTCTCTTCCTTGGGACCACTTTCCCTGACCACCTCAATAAGAACCTCAGCTCAGCGCCGGTCCCTCACCTCCCACCACTGTGCCCAGCTCCTCTTCCCTTCCACTGCTGGTTTCTGTTTTTGTCCTGGACCAGTGGTGGTGAACTTAGAACCTAGGGCAGGAGCACCCCAGTGGGCTATTTGCATCACTGAAAGCTTTGAAAGATTCTCTTTCCATTATCGTCCTAGGCTACCCCACCTCCTCAAACAGAGGAAGAGACCCCTGAAGTAGTTTTATTTGTTATGACCTGCAGTTTGCTACTTGTTTTCAACTCTACCAGTCGAAGGTCATCTACGACAATGTCTGGGAATGGCTTTTTGGCAGGGACATAGATGGAAGCTACCGAGAATCTGTAGGTGCTCACAGATGCCCTGCCCATCAGAGCTGTGTTGCTTGCAGCCCAGGTCCCCAGAGGAGCAAACTGTATTGGAGTCTAAGCAAGGAGGGAGACTCCTCCAACGACCCTGCTTGGGGCTATCACCTTAGGGTCTCAGCAAGAGACCCCCGAGAGCACTGTGGGGCTCTGGGCGCCAGACCTGAAACCCAGTTGGGAGAAGGCCTCCCAGTTGGCACTAACTGCTGGAGGCCGCGCATTTGTGGACTGCAGCATGGTGCCAGGAAACCCAGCCACCTAGGCCCACTGGGCGCGATGCTGCAGCCTTCCATCTTCCCACCCCCAGGGGTCTCCATACCTGGTCTGGTGTTAACCAGAAGAGAAAAGCAGATTAGAAATGTTACCCGCAAGGCTAATTCCAGGCTCTACCTCTGGCCTACATTCATTTCATTATGACAGGTCCAACTTCCTTCCCAAGAAAGCACTCACGTCTTGGGTTTTCATTTTGAGACAGGGCCTTACTAAACTGCCCAGCCTGGGCCTGGGCTTGCAGTCCCCTTGGCCTCAGCCTCCTAAGTGCTGAAATTACAGATGTGTACCCGCCGGCTCCAGATCTTTCCCTTTCTACCCCTTCATTTTATCCTTCAACTAAAGCAGTCAATTTCAGTGCTTTCCTGAGCTCTTGGAGCTGTTTGTTTCAGTGCATTGTTGAAACTGAGGGAAGGGCTTTGGGAACCCCAGTTACTCAGAAGTCCCACTGGCTGGGGACTCACTCCTGACATCTGGAGTACACATGCAGTCTCAAACTAAGCCCTTCCTCTAAGGGGTCTGATGTTAACTCCAGGGAGCACCAGAGTCTAATGATATTAGATGCCCAACTAACATGGAGAATGGGGTGGCATGGATAAAACACACATATTAGGCAGATATTTGGTGTCACAAGGGTCTTGTGGGTAGAAAG
Organism: Tympanoctomys barrerae; assembly: GCA_002564285.1. Taxonomy (NCBI): domain Eukaryota; kingdom Metazoa; phylum Chordata; class Mammalia; order Rodentia; family Octodontidae; genus Tympanoctomys; species Tympanoctomys barrerae. Next base: position 9,351 of record NDGN011513797.1, read on the forward strand.
GAGTGAGAGATTCCAAACTGAGTCTGAGGGTGTCATACACATAGGATAGCCTGATTTCTACTTTTCACAGGGGATAGAGAGAGATCCTGAGAGGGATTTGTGGATGATATAGGTAGGTAAGAGCTCAAGACTCCTCTTTCCCTTTGCCCCATTGTTCGAGTTGTTTGGCTTTCTGGAGACAGGGTCATGCTATATAGTTCCAGCTGGCCTGGAGCTCATGGAGATCTTCCTCCTACAGCCTCTGGACTGCTGTGATTACAGGCATTTCACCACACCCAGTCTGGCTGACTCGTACTAGAGATTGAACCCAGGGCCTGAATATCCTAAGCACACATACTGTACCCTCTCTCCATCACCAGCCCCAAGAGTAGACTGTGTATTTTTAGATTAAGTCTAGATGCCAGAAGGATTCTTTGCAAAACAATTTAAAAATACACTGAGCAATTATAGTTGAAACATCTTTGCTATTAAGCAAAAAATCAGAAGCCAAAGTTTTGTTAGTCGGAGGAAGCAGCGGAAGCTGGGAATTGATCAGGGCCAGCCTGGAGAACCCAGAGCTGGAGGCAATTCACGTGAATGAGCTGCCCCAGCCTTAGGAACACAGCACCCGAGGCAAGACACTGGAGTGCTCGCTCTCTTTCTCTTCCTCTTCCTTCTTTTCCCTTCCTTCCTTCCCTGCAAGGAGAGGTGGCTCCATAACGTGGCTTGTCCAAAAGCTCTTTGAATGTTTTTCAAAGAAAAAATTTGAGGTGGCTCAATCTTCTGTTATTCTGACTCTAGCCCTATTTTCTCCATCGTCACCCTGGGAATATTGAAAGGTGTGCAGGACGCAGCATTTGGGGCTTGAACAGGGACCCAGGAAACAGGGGAATGCATCAGAGAACAAGCAAGAGGAGCATTCTAGCTGTGTGTGCACAGAAAGAAGCAGGCCCAAGAGAAGCCCAAGAGAGAAAGGTGTATTAATTTTATCAAGTGTTAAACACGAGGCAAATAGGTTGTCAAGAACAACAAATGTAAACACAAATCCTCGTTCTACTACGGATTCCTGTACTTACCTTTCTGTTGTGGACCTGGATGGGGGGGGGGTATCTCATTAACCATGTACCTGTTGAGATGACCACAGAGGATTCTGCTTAGAGCACTATTTTATTTTATTATTTTGTTTTGTCTTTTTGAGACAAGGTCTCAACCATGCAGTTCAGGCTGGCCTTGAGCTTACTTTGTAGCTCAGGCTGGTCTCAAATTTAGGAAAGTGTGTTAACTGGAGACAGTATCTTTGTTACCATAAATAACCAACTAACTTTTGAATTGCAAGTCTATGAACAAACTAAAATAGCTGCCACCAGAGTTTGGAGGGAATTTCCTTCACAGGATGACATCCTTTAATCTGACCTCCATTCACCAAAGTCCTGATAAACATTTTCAGGATTTCATGGCACACTTATTTTAGGCTAGTGAGAGGACTGTCAACAATTTAGAGGATAACCAATTAATTGTGCAACAACTGGCCTTTGAAAACACAAATACATGGTGTGAGGTGTTACAAGCCATACAAAATAGGTTACACTGCGCTGTCTGAGATTATTCGGATTTGTGCAGGCCCTCGCCCCTCATACTTACAAGGGGCTATGTTGGCAGCAGCCACCACTCAGGATATTCATCCACAGCCCAGAAGAAAAGGAAGCAACAAGGTTGCTTGCTTCAGCTGTAGAGACACAGGACATTTGGCTTGAAATTGTTCTGCTGCACCAGTAAGGGCAACACAGCTATTATTCATCCCTTCAACCAAACCTCCTAGTATCTGTACAAGGTAAAGAAAGAGGGTATCACTGAGCAAATGAGTATAGATCCAAAGCTCAAGTGGAAGAATGACCTGTCCAGGAAACTTCCAGCAGGGCCTGCCGCAGCTCCACCAAACAGGGGAGCACGTTCCTTAAATCCTCACCAGCCCTACCCTCCACTGCCAAACACATTTCTGATCTTTGACAAGTAATAAAAAACAGTGGAGGCTTGTCCCATGGTCTTTCCTCCAGATTCATATTAATTCCTGAAATGGGGCCCCAGGCTATTCCTTCTGGAGTTTATGGACTGTTGCCTCAAGGAACAGTGGGACTCCTGATAGGCCACAGCGGTCTCATTTTAAAGGGTCTCCAGGTTTTGCATATAATCATCGATGCAGATTATACAGGGGAAAGCAAAGTTATGGTTCAAACTATCCAACACACTGTTCAAGTCACCCCAGACTTTTGTATGATTCAATTGGTCGTTCTTCCTTTGACAAAAATTGGAAAGTCTATAAATAAGGAAAAGGACCCAAGGGTTTTAGTTCTTCAGATGCTTATTGGGTTCAACAGATTAAAAAGGATTGTCCCAAAATGGAATGGATTATTGAAGGAAAAACCTTCAAGGAGCTTTTGGACACAGGTGTAGCTGCTTCAGTTATTGCTCAACACCACTGGCCTATGGCGTGGCCCCTGGATATAGCAACTACAGATCCACAGAGGGTAGGTAGTGTTTCTCACCCTAGTAGAGCTGCTAAATTATTAACATGGAGAGATGCAAAAGGCCATTCTGGGTAGTATCTACCTTATGTCCTCCCCCATATACCAGTCAATCTATGGGGTCATGATGTATTACAGGATATGAGGGCATTTTTGCTTAGTCATAACTCTTCGGTGACTCATCAGATGTCACAACAAGGTTTCATTCCCATTCANNNNAAAAAAAAAAAAAAAAAAAAAAAATCAGAGAAAGAAAGAATCTCTCCTGGTTATCCCTAAAAAGAACCACATTAACATAGTTACTTGCATGCACATTTTCAGGGGATCCTTGATCTCTGACACCATGGAGGGCATCCACGATAACTTGGATATCCAGTAACCCTGTTTGGGTTGATCAATGGCCCCTCACTCAGAAGCTTACAGCATGCTATACACTGGTTAATTAATAGGTGATGCCAGGGTACTTAGAATGCTCCAATAGCCCTTGGAATATGTGAGGTGCAAAATATCATTGCTCCCCTTTCTGTTCAACAATGATTATAGCAATTCTCATCCTTTTGGTAAACTGCATTAGCTAACTTTACTGGGGTTATTGTCATTATCCTCCAGACAAATTAATTCAATTTTCTTTCCTCACACCCTTTGTCTTTCCTTCAAAAATAAATTCAGTTCCCATAGAGGGAGGTATCTCTTTTCACAGATGGCTCCTCTTCAGGCAGGGAGTTATGTTACAACCTCCTCTTCCCAAATACAGGATATGGGCTTTTCTTCTGCACAAAAGACTGAGTTGCAGGCTGTTATATCGACCTTACAAGATCTTTCATCCACTCCAATTAACCTTGTTTGCAGTGTGAAGTGTCACATTGAAACTTCCACCGTTCACAATAACCAGGAAGATCTTTTTCATTTGTTTCACACTCTCCAATTTGCCACTAAGCACACCATGTTTCATGTTTTACAGGTCATTTGTATTCCCATTCCCAGTTACCAGGGCCTTTTACTAAGGGAAATGCTACTACAGGTGGATTTCTGGCTACTGTCACTGTTGCTCCCCCAGAAACTGTTCAACAGGCTTCTGCCTCCCATGCTATCTTCTATCAAAATGCTTCTGCATTGCATAAACAGTTCCTTTTGAGAACAGACTCAACAAACTGTTGAACAATATTCCTCATGTGCAATACATCTTTCTTCATTCTCTATGGGGGTTAATCTTCATAAGACCTGAATCATCTCTGGCAAATGAATACCACTCATATTGCTGAGTTTGGCTGTCTATACTGGGTCCATGTTTCAGTAGATATTTCTTTTTTCTTTCTTTTTTTTCTTTTTCTTTTTTTTTGGAACTGGGGATTGAACTCAGGCCCTTGTGCTTGCCAGGCAAGTGCTTATTCTACTGCGCTATCTCCCTGGCCCCTCACTGGATATTTCTTCAGGATTTATTTTTGCTTCTGCCTGCACTGGTAAAGTAGCTAAACATATCATTGCTTGTTGCTTGGGTACCTTTAGTACCATTGGCTGCCTGAAGGCACTTAAGATAGACAATGGTCCACCTTATAGAAGCACTGCTTTCAAATGTGTTATAAAACTTCACACATTTCTCTTACCACAGAAATTTTTTGTCATCTGCAAAGTCAAGGAATTGTTGAACATGCTCACCATACACTCAAAATTCCAATACAAAAACCAAAAGAGAAATCCTTCCCTACAAAATTCACACATCACAATAGACTTCACTTGGCATCTATACCATTAACTTTTTAAATCCTACCAAGGATGCCACTACAGCAACAGAAAGAACCAGGCAAAGGAAAAGTTAAGAAGGGTCCTTTGGAAAGACCTTCATACTAGAAAATGGAAGGGACCTAATCCAGTGCCAATTTGGGGTTGAAGGTATGCTTGTGTCTTTCAAGAAAATGCTGAGTGGCCTAGCTGGGTGCCAGAGAATACTGTCTGGCTGCATCAGGGACTCAGCTGACTTCACCTCTCAAGAAGCTAATTCTACCTCTCAAGAAGGTGACCCTCAGTCCTGTGGCAGTGATGCCTCAGAAACTGCTCCACAGCCAGTAGACAAAGATGGGGCTAGACCTAACCTGGGGTCAATTAAAGAAATTGACTCAGGATGCCCAAGAAATGGTAATCAAAAATGAGAAAAGAAGATCTGAGTAGGTGACAGCATATAGAGACAACTAAACTAGAGGTTACATGAAAGCAAAGGGAACAAAAATTGGCAGTATTTTTTTTGCCAGTATTCTTAAAACAAAATAAAATATAAAATTATGTTATTTATAAATATAAATATAAAAGGTTTTGTTCCAAATTTTCTTGTAAGAGATCTTTGCTTGTTCACCTACAAAAAATCTAACTAGTCTATTTATAATTACAAACTTCAAAAATTACAAAATTATAATAATTTGGCCAAAAAATATACTTGAGAGCACTTGGACATTGAAAACAGATTGTCTGCATATGTTGTTTGTCCATTTGTCTTATTTGTGAGGTCTAAAGTCAATGAGTTTGGTAAAAGTTTCTTATGTATTAAAAGGAGATGATTAAATAAAGAGCTATACTATGTCAAAATGGAAATTTAAGTATGTCACATAAATGTCATAATTGTCATGCTATAATATTATGTACAATTTTTATTTTAAATTTTCTGTGTAAAACTACATAACTGTTGCCTACAGAGATTCAACTATTAGAACATTTGTAGTTGTAAGAAAATAATGGTTTTATTTTATGTTCTAATGTGCTTGATACTCAGATAAAATAGTAACATTAAGCTCACTACCCTCATTACAAGAGCTCATGTTATTGAACTTCTCTCCTGGATGTCCAATATGTATAGAGACAAAAAACTAGAAACATAAACAGACTAACAGGGCAGCTGGCATTTTGGCCCTGGCCCTCAGAGGTCAATGAGGACCTAGAACATGAGGGAAACTTTTTAGTGACATCCTACAACCCTGGTGAGTTACATGAACTCCTGATCAAGGAGATTCCTGGACCAGAGAGAATACGCTCTGTCAAGTATAGTGTGCCTAAAGAGAGTCACTAGGAGAAAAGGATCACCCAAGCTTTCACAGAAAGCATCTTGGTCAAGCAAGGACTGTGACTCATCAGATGGCTGACACAGACAGAAGAAAAAGATATATTATACATGGTTCCAAGGTAAGTCCTGAAGAAACTTAACTGACCCTGACAAATAACAAAAATTGATTAATACGGGTCGCACCTTAATTTGGTCTTGAACATCCAGCAGAAAATGATAACCACAAAAAGTATAAAACAGTTGCCAACTACACTGGTACCTGATCATTGTTCTGGAGTTATGCACTGTATGGGGTGAAATTGCTGTATGCAGGGACTTAAAATCTTGGACTGGGACTGTTTAGCCTAAACCAAACAAGTTTATCTAGAATGGAAAGGTTTCGAGAAGGAGGTCTCCTCCAGAGTCTCCTAAATACAGCTCCTCCAACCTCAGCTAACTACCCATCACTTCCAACTTTAAAACAGAAAAAGGGGAGATGTGGGGAGCAGCTGAAGCTGGAGATAGATCAAGGCCAGCCTCCAGGACGCAGGGCCTGAGGAAGTCACATGAGTAAGCTGCCCCAGCCTCAGGAACCCAGCATGTCAAGAAAAGCTATAGGCGAGCTCTCCTCCTGCTCATGCTCCTTCCACTTCCGCCCTTCCCATCAGGAGATGAGGCTCCATACAGCCTCAGTTTTCTGTATTCCAACTCTTGCCCTCTTTTCTCCACTCTCTCACAGTCCTCACCCGGGGAACATCGAGAGCTGCACAGGACGCAGCAGTTAGGCGTTATTTCCTGTCTAATATTTGGAAATTGCCAAACATTTTGGAGTCTATAAAGTTCTCAACTCATTTGCCCAGATGAGAATTCATTCATTCTTGGGAAGTCAGAGGTGTCCTGGCACTGTTATTTAGTCACTGTTTTCTGTGGGGTACAAAGTTGGAAGAGAACAGGTGTGATTTGACTATCTCAGGAGAGACTGACTACACAGGAGTGGAGCTTCATGACCAGACTCAAGATAGGGTTGGGGGATAGCTGAATGGCAAAGCACATGCTTAGTGTTCAGGCTTCTTCTAGCACCCCCCAAAGAAAGATGCCATGTGGGGGGCCCACCTGTAATCTCAAATTTAGGAGGCTGAGGCAGGAAGATTGCTGTGAATTCAAGGCTAGAAGATTTAGTCTGTTGCAAAACTTCAGGCCTGTGATACCTCCAGGCAGCTGTAATGAAAACTGGAGGGTTTATATATACTCTTTCATGGACGCACATACTCTGTTAAGAAAAAAGAAAATCTCAAGAATTTAGATTCCCTGTAGGAAGTGAGCTTAAACTTTGTTTTCAAGATGGAAAATATTAATTTAAATCAAGCTTAATGGTAGACATGGTGGCACACATCTGTAATTCCAGCATTCTAGAGGCTGAGGCAGGACTATCTAAAGTTCAAATATAGCCTAGGTAGCTTAGTGATTTAGGGGGCCCTCTCTCAGAAAACAATAGGCCAGGCATGGTGGGTACACCTATAATCCTAGCACTTGGGAAGCTGAGACTAGAGGACTGCTATGAGACCAGCCCATGCTACAAAGCAAGACCCTGTCTCAAAAAACAAAAACAACAAAAAGTTTAAAAATAAATCAATAAAGAGCTGGGATGTTGGGGGGCAGGACTTAGGAAATTTCTGGAATGACTGAATTTCTCTTCACTTCCCTGCCCCTTAACTATTAATCCTAGAGGCCCAAGTGGATCCTTCCCTTTGGTGTCATAAGCAGCACACTTTTAATGTGCTCTTTAAAAAGCAAACAGCAGGCGCTGAATGATCCGGAGGCAGCAGGAGGGGGTGGCAGTGATACCGGAGCTCCAGGGTTCTGAAGGCTTTGGGGTTGTTGGGGTCACCAGCCCTGTTGACTAACGCAAGGAAGCCAGCAGTCCCCCATGAATGGCGGTCGCCTCAGACAGGGAAAGAGGTGAATGCACAAGCAACGGAACCTAGAGTTCTATCAATTCATTCCCTAGAGAGTGGTTTAATTGAGATAAATTATCTTGTAGATACTGATGCTGTGAGCTTCACGCACCAGGTCCATGGAGGACAAACTCTGTGCATGCGCACGTGAGAAAAAGTGAGCGGAGGGAGAAGGGGGAGAGGGTCTGCAGCTTTTAAGCTAGAACTAATACCCTTTGTCTTCGAAGATAAGGAGAACAGATTCACCTGTAATGCCAGCAATCGGGAAACTGAGGCAGGAGGGTGGGAGTTTGAGACCAGCCTGGGCTTCAGAGTGAGTTCAGGGCTGGCCCAGTCTATATATCGAGACCCTGTCTCAAAAAGAAAACATGTCCATTCACTGCTTCTAGAATAGGATGAGAGCTGAAGCACTGAGGGGTGTTTCTTACTCTTCATCGCTGGGCTGTAAGACTAAAGGACTTCAGCACCTCCCTCTGTTGGGAAATATCATAAGGGAGAAACTAGTGGTGGCTCACACCTGTAATCCGAGCACTTGGGAGGCTGAGGCAGGAAGATCGCTACAAGTTCAAAGCCAGTCTGAGTTACACTTGAGAGTTCAAGGGAAACCTGAACTGTATATCAAGATCCTATCCAAAAAAACAAAAAAAAGTGGGGGACTTTAGGAAAGGAAAAAATATACTATTATCTTTTCATTTAAAAATCTTTTTGTTTTGATACTGGATCTCACTACACAGTTCAGACTCATAGTGATCCTCCTGCCTCAGCCTCACCAGTGCTGAGATTACAGGAGTGCACCACCATGCCTGGTTTCCAGGCGGGTGTGGCATACCCTGGGTTCTGGGGCAGGCCTGGCATGCAGTACTAAGAATTGAACTCGGGACCTTGTGCTTACCAGGCACACACTTAGACTGGTGAGCTATCTCCCCAGCCCTATTTTTTTTTCTCCTTCATTGATACTGTTCCTTAAAGATGGAAATCTCAGTGGAAAGCCCCCTGAAAACACCTGTCCACGGGAGATTATCTGAGACCTGAAAGAATGAACCTTTCCATCCATTCTGAACCTTTTTCTGTGCTTTGACTTTGGAAATTTTCTTGTTATTTTACATTTTTTTTCCTTCTCATTCTTTCATTTTTATCTGTCTCTGTCTTTCTCTGCCTCTGTCTCTCTCCCCTCTATTCTGTGCTGGAGACTGAACCCAGGGACTTTGCACTAACCAATATCCCAAGTCCTTTTCTATTTTTGAGACAGGATATAGTGGATTACTAACTGGTAGTCACTTGTTACACCCAGCTGAACTGAACTAGTGTGGTGCTGGGTATGGGAGGCCACCTGAGGGTTGTTGGCAGCAGCCTAAGAGGCAGCAGAACAGGAGAAGGGTTGGGAGGCTGGTAGGGAAGCTGTTCGGAGAAGCTGTTGGAGGCTGCTCCTTCTCCTGGGCTATTTTGCTGTAGGACCTTGTCATGCTAACTGTCCTGATGAACTTGGCTGTCCTTGTCAGAGCTTTGGACCTTGTTGTCAGAGAATGGCTGTGATTCACCTTGTGGGAGCTCTGGTCCTCATCCTGAATATTGCTTCCTGGCC
>NDGN011513807.1:575-18111 GCA_002564285.1 Tympanoctomys barrerae
TTTCTTTCTTTCTTTCTTTCTTTCTTTCTTTCTTTCTTTCTTTCTCTCTTTTTTTTTTTTTTTTAGAAATTCATGTGGATTTTGTACTCAATTCCCTGGTATACTGATGTTTACTTTAACATGAAATTACTTGCTTCTTTCCTTCAAAATTGTTGACATAAGTTACTCCTTTCGGAAGGTATAGGTTATTTTTGCTCTCCTTGGTGGCTTCTGTTGTGGGTTGGCTGAATGTCCCTTAAAGGCACATGTGGTAAAGTTTGGGTCACCAATCACTGGCACCATCGGCAGGTGGCGGAGCTATTAAGTGGAGGGACTTAGATTAGCTCCATGACATGACAAGTCAGTGACCATGTCGTGCTGAGTTCCATAGGTAGAGAGCCCGAGGCAGGGTGTGTGTGTGTGTGTGTGTGTGTGTGTGTGTGTGTGTGTGTGTGATTTATTGAGGGAGCTACTTTGGAGAAGAGGAGTGAGGAAAGAAGGCTGCGACTGGTAGCTGAGCACGGATGTGGCCTCAGTGAAATCTAGCCATGGCTTGAATCACAGAGGGCTTTGAGCTCGGATCATACCACTGAACGATCTCCCTTGAGGCCAAAGATCTGGCAGTGGATCCATGTCAGCCAGTGGTTGAGTAGAGCTGCTGGCAAATGAGATGGAAAATCTGGGCAAGGCAACTCCCCTTTATGCCTGGGAAACTGTAGATCTGCTTGGGCACTGAGGACGTACACTGAAGCCTCCCTCATAGTACCTAATGCTGACATTCCCACTATGGTATTGCGCTTAGAGATGGAGCCTTGCTTGCTTCGATATGCCATCCGGTGCTGGTTGACAACAGATGACAACCTTGTAAGAAATGTTTCATGAAGGGGGTGGTGGCATGTGCCTATAACTCAGCACTTGGGGGGCTGAGGCAGGAGGATCGCTGCAAGTTTGAGAACAGCCCAGGCCACATAGGAAGTTTAAGGTCCATTTGAGCTGCATAGTGAGACTCTGTTTGAGAAACACACACACACACACACACACACACCCCAAAACAAACAACAGAAAGTTTCATTAGTTGATTTTGTTGTGCCACTTATACTAACTGAGATGCAATGTCACGAGACAGATTTATCTTATGGGACCACAGCAGGGTAAGTAGCTTGTCTTTGCTGGCTATCCTTTTCGTTTCAAAACAGTCACTGGATGTGACAATGTGTGCAAGCTGTTTTTTTGCTCTTGAAACCAAAATTCTCAAAGGATCCTGGAGAATTCAGAAGGATTCTTGCTAACATGTTACCTCATTCAGGCGAAGTCCTGAGGTGGCTCCCTTCCTTCCCACTTTTGATTTCCATTGTAATCATGCTCTGGACACACCCAACCATCTAGGATGCTTTTTCCTGAACACAGAGTCCCCAGGAAATAACAAAAGGCTGGCCCTGGCCTTATGGTTCCAGTTGATTATTTAAACAGCTGCCAGGGAGTCACAGCTGCCTTGGCAAGCATCCACAGAGAGGAAAGGAGTGAATCAGCCTCTAGCAGTACAGCCAGGGTGCTCAGGACGCAGGCGGATAAACCTCCTGAGTGTCCCAGGGCTCCAAGACATGAATCACTTGCCTGGCTGGGGCTGGGAAAGGTGGCTTGCTTCAGACTGGAACCGGTTTCATGAATGTACATGCTCTCTAGGGTTCTTCAGCCAGAATGACCCCTAAACCAGGCACACTTAGCTTTTCTTTACCTATTTTTTTCTTCCTTTCTATCCCACTTTCCTCTCTATTTTATCCACTGTCACTAGGCTGATACTATAGATTCCAGGAGTGGTTTCCCACATGCAGGCCTTGGGAGTTCTAAAATCAGTCCTAGGAATCTGCAAGCAAATGGACTCCCACTGGGACTCTCTTGCTTTTACTGTTCTAAGAACCCACTCCACTCTCTAAACAGTATGTCTGTTACATATGAGGGGCAGCCACCCCTTCTTCTTCCCAGTTCATGTGCGCTCCACATTCTCTGCGATGTTGGATGATAACACTTAACAGTGAGTTACTGTAAAGCTTTCATAGGGACAGAGAAACTGATGGATTGTCATTGCTTTATGGCCCTCTCTCCCCTGTCCTTTTCCCCTCCCTCCTCGCTTCCCCTCTCTACTCCACTGTCCCCTCCCTCTTCCCTTTCTCTCCTGCTTCCCCCACGTCTGTCAGCAAAGAGGAGGGAATCCAAGTGAACAAGTGCTTCATCTAGACAGTCAGGGAGGCAGTGGCTGTGTGGAAGGAGGTGTGTGTTGCCATTGTCAATAGTGGCATTGTTTTCTTTCACCCTCCACAATGTATTTCTATGTTTATAATAGTTTCAAGTACCCTCTTTCTTTATTGATAGGAAGATCCAGATGGATGTGTTATTTTCTAAAGAGCACTGAACAAGATAAACAAGGAGGCCAATTTAACCCAGTGTTTTGGAAAGTCACCCATGAAGTCCTAAGGGCCTGAGGAAATGTCACTTTCCCAACGCTCCTCAGGGAAGCCCTTTTGTTTCTCATTTCCTGAAGGGAACAGTAGTGTGTCCTAGTGGGTTTCCTTCTCCTTTGATTCTAACTGGTCTGTGACAACTGGGGAACTCAGTAACTTATGAACAGGATCTGTGGAAATTTTGCAGAATGTCTGTTTTCCAATAAATCATTTCTTGGGCTTTGTGATTACATGAGCTTTGCTCTCAGGGTACTTTTAAAGACTCTGGAGAAAGCCCTGGGCCGCACAACTGTCCTGGAGTGGTCAGGTTTCCAAGAGGCAGCTGTGCAAGCTCAGGCGTCTGCAGAGCTCTCCTTGTGGAGCCCCTGCTCTCCCGGCCTGTCTGCCCACTGCCTCCTGTTCAACCTTTTCCAAGAGCTTGCTCTTAAACTCTTGGGCACAAGGAGCCTGCCCTTGTCTGACCCTTTGGTGCTTACCTGTCTGCTTCTACCTTTTTCTTTCTGACCACTTGGCAGAGACCAGTTGCTTGACACAGCCTTGGCACAAACTTTCAGGGATGCTGAACCTTTTAGAACTTTTGCTTATAACAAACAGCTCCCTATGGCATGCATGCCAGAGGCTCGCTGTCACTGAACTAGGTGCTCACTTAGTTGAACAGATAGCTGGAAAATGTGCAGTGGGTACAAATCCACAACAGCAGCCTGGTGGAAACTGTTACCTTATTTATTTTTTTCTTTTTCTCCCTTTGTTTACTGCAGGAATGCCACAGCGTTCCACATCAACTTCATGGAGGCCTAACTTACTCAGGGAGAAATGGATAAACCGTAAGCACACTTGTGCAGATAGCATAACCTTTGATCTTTCAGGCTAGGCTGCCAACTGCACATTACTATCATCTAGGAATGCTCCTGCATTCCTCTTTCAGTTACATGTTCTCATTAGATGCCTCTGGGGAAACCACCTTTGTGATTTGTATCATCACAGATTAGTTTTCTTTGATTCTGAACATCATGTACAGGTCTGGCTTCTTTCACTCAGCATAACATTCTTGAGAGCCAGGAGCACATTTGTAAATGTTCACAAAAATAAAATTACCTGGCCCTGTGCCCTCACACATGCAGCTGCCGATGTTTCTCTAGGGAGCATCAGGCTTCCATGGGCAACCCTAGAATGATGTCGTAGCAGACCTGGACAGAAAGGAGGAAAGGTTTCAGGCACAGAAGCTTTTGGTGAACCACACCACTCCTTTCACACAGGGCGGATCCATTGTTGCTGGTGTCTGAAAACTGAGACCACTGGGGCTTCCTGCAGCTTCTAGACAAGTGATATGGCTGCTGCTGAGCCCTGGGCACATACCTGTTGGGTGTTCTTGCAGGTGACTACTGGCAGTACACCTCCACCCAACAGGCACCATGGAACCTTAGAATGGGGCCCCCAGACCTTAATTTCCTGCTTATTCTAGGGGAATCTGCTCTCTTTCTTTCTCTGCCCAGTCCTCCAAAGCCTAGGAACCTACCTCTGTGTCCCTCCCCATCTTTTAACAAAAGCCAGGAAGTGAATTATTTTCTTCTAGCAACTTCTTTGAGCCTAAGGCTGAAACCAAAGAACACAAAGACCTGCTCTGGTGGTGGTGCATCTCCTCTTTGCCTCACCAAACCTCTAGCACAAGGTCCACGTTGCTCCCTGAGGTTGTCTTGCACTCCTTTTCACACCCCCACACCAACTCTAAAGCCCTTTTTTTCTGTTGAACTAAGTACATTCTGTCCTTCGGGCTTTGCATGCGTCATGTTTTAGTCAAGATCGCTTTATTCCTGAGTGCCTTGTAACTCTCTTCTTTCAGACTTTATCTAAGCTATCACTTCCATCCCAAAGTAAATCAACTGTGTAAGACCTAATTGTACCCCCTCTTCACATGTCTAATACAATTCTACAATATAACTTGCCCTATTTTTTTTCTTTCTTTCTGCACTATCTTATTTCTCTGCTTAATGTCAGTCTGCAGAACAAAGATATTATCTTGCACCTTTTACTATGTATCAGTCATCTGCTGCCACAGTAAAGCTGTATAACAAATAACCCAAAAGAAAAATAACTCAATGTCATGAGTAAATAGTACTTACACTTGCCTCTGAGTAACTTAGACTATGCTCAGCCTCCTCTGTTGTTGTTTGGATCCATGCATCTGGCATCAGCAGACTGCTAGCTACGGCGATGCTAATGAGTGAGCTATGGGAGGAGCACCACAGTGAGGTCAAGGACCCATGAACAAGCACTGTGCGAGTCTCTGATTGGGGCATGACTGCTAACTCACAGTCACAGGGATAGAGCAGCTGGACACTGGGAAATGGCACAGGAGATGGTGTGGACACAGAAGAGGCCATGAATACTCTCTTCTGCACAGGTCATGCCCAGCCCTTGCTACAGAGAAGGCACAAATCCTTCTACTGCAGTTTTCGTGTGGGAGACTTTGCAGAACTGGCTGAATCTTGAGTGTGTTACGTTGGGATTAATGGCGTGTGATAGTGTGAAAAATAACTAAGATGTTGACCATGGACTGAAATCTCTGAAAGCATGAGCCAAAATAAACCTCTCTCCCTTTTAGTTATGGATATCTTGTCTCACCACTGGGAAAGCTGACCAGTACAGAACGTTAGAGCCATGGTCAAGCCTTGGCTGAGTACCGTTGTGTAATGCGCAAACCATACAGCTGTACACAGCAGCCCTAGGCACTCACATCCTGATCAATTACCAGCCTTGGACCTCTGTCTTACTGTGGCTTATTGGCTTCACTAGGGTTTTGTCAAGTTGTTTGCATGCTTGCGTTCTCTCATTCGCATCATTGACTCCCAAAGCCCATTATTCTTCGCCATATCCATTACAAGAAGAAAGAGACGATTCATTCAACATGAAAAATACTGCCACCTCATATTTTCTGGGTGACATTTTCTCAAAATCTAGCTGAAAATCTATGTGCATAGCATTGTAGCTTTGAAAGAAAGAATTTGTGAAAAAAAATAAAGGATTATGAAAGAACTCTTCAAAGAACTCTATTTTAGATAGATTTTCTGTATTCCATTTTTAAATTATATAATGAGAAATTAATTTAAATTAATAAATTAAAATTATAAAGAAAAAAAAAAGAATTTGTGAAGCCTTGGACAGGGATCAATTTGCCTGCTCCCTAGGAAGACTCTCAGGACCAATAGCAATCCCAAACAAAGCTCAACCCCCTAGACACTGTTGAAGTTACAGTAGGTAATGCCAATAATATACCAAGGTATGAAGTGGCTACTCTTCTATTTAAAATGCTTTTGCACAATGAAAAAGTTTCTAAAATGGCTCATTCTTGTTTGGACCTAAGAGATGTGTCATTTCTAGAGAGATAATTTCTTGCAAGTCTGTGTAATTATAGATGCACACCATAAATGATGTAAAGGCATCAAGCCCTCATATAGCATAAATGTGTGTGTGTGTGTGTGTGTGTGTGTGTTGCTGAGCAGCAAGTCCAGGGCTTCACACATACTAGCAAGCACTGTACTACCAAGCTACAGCTTCAGCCCCCTTAAATGTATTTTTAAAGTATACCATTAATGTGGTTCCTCTCCAGGCTGCAGAGGAAAGGAAAGATGAACTATAAAAATAGTGCAAAAGTTGATGTTTCAGTGAACACGACTGCACATCTGTCTTTTCATGGGTTTCCTTACCTTGGATTATGTCTTGAGGGCCTGGGCTTACAGCTCAACAGCACAAGTGCCTGTTGGGCAAGTACAAGGTCTTGAGTTCAATTCCTTGGTACCAAAAAGAAATTGCATCATGACCTTTTTTTTTTTTAAAAAAAATGCCTTCTTGATTTCCAAGTTAGATACTCTGAAATTTTTCAGTTACAATTTTTTAAGATCTTTTATTTATTTGGTACAGGGTCTCCCTAAGCACAGACTCATAGTGGAGCATCCTGTCTCAGCCTCTCTAATGCTGGGACTACAGACGTGTTCCACCATGCCTGGTTTGGGTAATTAGTATAGCATGCGGCACTGGGGATCAGACCTGGGTCCTTGAGTTTGCCAGGAGGGTCCTTAGCTGCTGAGCTATCTCCCCAGCCCTGCAAATAATTTACATTAAACAAGAAAAACTAAGAACACTGATAGCTTTACTGATTAAGACAGTGGCCTGGTTTTCCCAGTATTGAGTGTGTGCAGGTTAGCATTCAGAGATGACATATTTTTAAGTGGTTTTACTCGTCCTGAGTTCACAACAGGCCTGGAATAATTCTGGCTATTGATAATACACAAGAACTTGGATAATTCCATAAAATAACTGCTTAAAATACAAAATGAGGCAGAAAAGATGAACCAACCCTCTAGGGTCTAGAGGTGGATGACCTATATGGACAACTTTTGGTGAAGGATAACTGAAGTGTCACCAAGAAGTGACTTCAAAGACACAACAGCTCTATGAAAGTTTTCAGTGCTGATCCCTGGATAATGTGCTTAAACCCTCTTGGATCACTTAAGCACCTGATGGCCTTACATGTCTCATCAAAAATCTAACAGGATAGTTACTGTGATTTGCTAGAATACTGTCTGGGTGAGTGATCTGGAATCAGGGAAGATGTGGTCGGATTTCCACATCAAGTTGCACTTTTGAGAAGAACCTTAAAGTACAGAAAGTATTGGTGGATTTTTGTCTGAGCAAAAGCTTCATCTCTTTTTCATCTCTCCAAAACTACAGGTCATTATCAGCAACAATCCACGCGAACGAATGGTCGATGGCAACGCTGTCTGATAGTTTTGCAACTTTACGAGACAATTTTTCCAAGTGACACAAAAATAATTAAAAGTTGTCCCAGAAAATTAGTCTCCCTTTTCCTAAATTCAGGAAGGATTTCAGGATGGCCTGTTTCTTAGGTTCCCCAGAAGCAGATTCTCAGACATTAAGAATTGGCAGAAAAATATATATATATATATAAATGTATAATATATATATATATATGTAAATAAAATCATGGAAATACTTTTAGCTTTCTGGAATATATGATTTCTCCTTAATTCTGCCTTTCTCATGCATAAGCAGCAGTAGCTAAAATGTAAATAAATGGATGATAATGTATTCAACTACAGCTTCATAAATGCTGCGGCAGTCTATTGGGCACTAATCTCCATTGCTTTCAAACCCTTCTTTCAGAATTCTCGAAGCAAGCAGCAAGGACAGATTCCTCAGGGACAGAGAGTTACAGAATTCAAATCTGGAGAAGACAGTTAGCATTTTGTGCAAAAAAGACCTCTACAAAACCCAATAAACAAAATGCAACATCTGGAAGCTATGTTAATTCTGCTTTAAAAAAGAGAGTAGTTTTGCAAACTCTCTTAAGTCAAGGGGATATTTTTATTTTTCCAAAGGGAGCATTTCTAGCAAATCTCAAGGTATAATAGAGGAATAAAAGAGTTGTTGTCCTTGAAAGGGGCAAACTCACTGATCATCTGCCTTCAACAGCCCCTGAGTGTACCTCTTGAAAACTGTAGGGTCTCTTGAGCAATTTAAGACCCACTGCTCCAGGATTTATAACAGAACGTACCCCTTACTACTAACTAGGTTTATAAGATTTAGAAAGAAAAAATACAGAATAGTCAGTTACATTTTTTGTGTGTTTTATTTACCAATTTTATTTTTTCCATTTTTTATTTTTAAAAGTATAAACAAAGACAAAATCAAAAATAAAGACAAAAACAAAGCAATATACAGCAATACAAATGGTACAGAACTGTAGAACAAGAACATACAACTGACAATGGTTGTCATATTACATATTGTTGTCAAATTTGTTGCTCAGATTACCAGGTATAGGTACGCTAGATTGGTCAGATAATTAAACATGAGCACTTCCTTTCAATAAACCTTAAATTTTTTTCTTCCCCTTTTTACTTTTTATTTTTTTAACTTATTTAAAGAGAGTATAATAATTGATAAGACATTAAAACAGTGCACAGTTAGAAGACCCAGATGAGAGGCATTCAGCCATGGTTTTTGTACTGTACATTGCTGTCTTTCATGTAGTTGCTTGGATTATAGATGTTAGCACACAAAGTTAGTCAAAGGAAAAATTTTAAATATTAATTGCTACTTTCAAGAAAACTAATAGAAGTTAGTAGTAAGATCATCTCAGTCATCCTGTGTAGATACTTGCATAATATTTCCCCTTCCTTTTTTTCCTGTCTTTCCTCCTTTCCCTCATCTCCATTGTTTATTCCTTACGTTCAGTTTCTTTCTGCTTTATTATCTCTATTGTACCTTTCCAATTTTATCTATTCTTTCAGGTTCTTACACTAGGGAGACAATATGATGTTTACATATGTGGGTTTGATTTATTTCACATATGATTATAGCCTCTAGTTGTATCCATGTAGTCAGTTACATTTTAATTTTAGATTGAAAACTCACACTTTTTAAGCATAAGCAAGTTATATGCAGTACTTGGCATATACAATACTTGAAAATATTTTATTTTTTAAAAATTAATTAATTAATTAATTTACAGTACCGAGGATCAAACTGAGGACCTTGCGCTTATCAAACAGGCACTTACGCTCCTGAGCTGTCGCCCTGGCAAGTCATTCACTTTTGATGTGAAATTTAAGTTTAACTGGGAATGCTGCATTTAACTAGCTATCTTTGTGGTACTCTTTTCTTTAGTCATTCTGTACCTGTTTACTCATCTGAAAAATGGGACAAATTATAATAACCATATAATGGATTACTTCAAGTTTTAAAGAGATTATTAATAACGTTTTAATTAATAAAATATATAGAAGAGATCTTGGCATACAATGAGTGTTTTGCCATTACCTATTATCAGATATGTTATGAGTTAATTAATATTATTAGGAGTATTATTAGTTGTGATTGTAACAATGCTTAATGGCCCACATTACTGTTAAGATGAAACATCTCCCTTAGAATGTCCGTGCTGAAGCTCTAACCTTCACTGTGACTGCAAAGATGAAATTAAGGTTAAACAAAGTCAGAAGGGTGGGGCCCTAATTCCATAGGATTAGTGTCCTTGTAGGACAAGGTGAGATACCTGAGCTGCATGTGTGCAGAGCCAAGGCCAGGCGAGAGGGCAGGGAATAAATATCTATGGGCAAGAAAGAAACAAGCCCCAACAGGAACCAGACCCACTGACACTGTGGCCTTCACAATTGTGTGATACTAACTTCTGTTGTTTAAGCCCCCTGCTATGTGGCATGTCAGCCGCTGAATATGGCAACTATGCGTGGGAGTTTTCAATGCACTCCCATCAGCCACTTCAGAAACTGAGCTAGGAAGTCGTCTTGTTTTTAAAATGATGATACAATAAATTGATCAGGGGATTGCTCTCATTAGACACACTTTGACATTTTTTTCTTTTGCNTTGTTCTTCTTTGATGTTTGTACCTCACTGCAATTTTACTTCTGTAACCATTTATTTTATAATTATAAGATGTTTCCAGGGATGAAAGCCAAGAGTCTTAAAGAAGGGAGGCTTTGATCCAAAAAATACAATGCTAGTCCACAGCTAAAGCAATTTTGGTTTGCATCTTAAAATTCTATTACTGTAATTTTTCTTTCTTTTTTCTCCTTCTTCCACCACTAAGACTAATGAAGTAGATAAAGAGTGGGTGTTTACTTTTTTTGGTGGTGGTGGTGTCCATTATTCTAGCTAGACCAGGCAGTTAAATATAAACCTCATCACTATTCAGTGTAAAACGCCCATGTGCATGCAGCATCTTGGAACTAGTTCTTCCTCACTGTTGTTGAAGATGTGCTTCTGCTTCATTTCACCTCTTGTTGATGTACTAGTAAATGCTTTCCACTGCTGTGTACACTTTTGAATAAATCATCTCCAATCTCCTGTAAAACCATAGATTAATTTTTTTCTTAAAAGGCACTCATAAAATTCAAGATTTTGTTCAAAATAACATAGGGATGAAGCAAGATTAGTAGGGAGTTGATTGCAGTGACAGTGTGCTGGGCACATCGATGATGACATTCCGTCTACTTGGGCCATTTGTATAGATTTCCATATTTTGATGGATTGCCAATGCTTTGTGTGTGTGTGTGTGTGTGTGTGTGTGTGTGTGTGTAACTGGGGATTGAACTCAGGTCCTTGCGCTTGCCAGGGAAGCACTTATTCCATGAGCCATCTCCCTTGCCCTGGATTTCCAATTCTTCCTTTCCTCTATGTGTGTATGCATACACTTTGCTGTTTGCATGGTGCCTCCTAGTCTGCTAGGCACTCACTGTCTCGCCCCTTAGAGATGGGATTCAACACAAGGATCCTGTTTGCCCAGTAGAATGTGGGCAGGCCTGAAATGGACAGTGTCTTAGAGAAGACTTTTGCATATAAGTTTAATTTTTTTTCTGTATTTTAGGGAAAGGTCTAAAGAGTGTTCAGGATCTCACTACTAGATCAGACTCACAGTGATTCTCTTGTTTACAGCCTCCCAAGTGCGGGGATTGTAGGTACATACCACCACACCCAGTCTCAATGGCTATCTCAGTGTACCCCGGGGGCTGTTGCTTGCATGGCAGGGGCAGGGATTGAACCCCGGCCCCCTGTGCCTGCTTGCAGGCATATAAGTTTAAATATTAACCAGTAAGATTATATCCATTTATGGAGTACAGTATATGTTGAAATGCACACAAACATGTGTGCACAGACTCCTACACAGGTACATGCACACACATGTACATTGTGGAATAGCTACATTGAACCAGTTAACATAGATTTTAAATGAATTTGTGTACTTTGCCTTGGCCTCTTGCATTTCACCTACTATGCTCAGAAGAGCAAGCTGTGAGTAGTGGTTCCTTTTGCCTGTGTTCTTGGAATGGAAGATGTAAAATACTTCTATAAATTATAAATTTATAGTCTGATAAACTGGGTTCCAGCCTAGCCTAGCTGAAAATAGAGAAACAACAGCCACCCATGGACCTGGAATAGCATGATAAATTCTTGTTGTTCTAGGCCACTGAGATTTTTGGATTGTTTGCTGTGTAATATTATCAGCAGAGAAATTTGCCTAATACATAAACATAATTTTTTAAATAAATAAATGATTAAAAACTGACTCAGCATGAATAATTCTATGCTACATGATTAGTTGGTAATATAAATAATCTCAGTCTAAGTTAGCTAACTGTTTTTTCTATTTGGGGTAAATTTATATCAAATAGATTTCAGAGCCAGCAACTGATTCTACCGGGGTCCCCTAGTCCTAACCTGTCCACAGTACTGAGGAAGAGGCTTAATGCTACCCCTGGTGCTGTGTTGAAGGCTAGAGATCTACTTGGAGTCTGTTAAAAGGCATAAAGAATGTGCTCAGGATTCTCACCTGGACCCAAGGGCAGGAGCCATGGTCTAGCTGATCCTTAGGAGGATAAGAAATGAGCTTGAAATCAAAGTGAAGATGAAACTATCACCTAGGGTTGTAAAAAGGGGAGGACTTGGGATACTTTTGCACATCTTGGGCATTGCATAGCTTTATATTTATATTGATAACATTCTGGCAGATGCAAAGAAACATTATGTAGCGTTTAATATATGAAAGTAAAGAATCTCAAAGAAGTAAAACCTTTGTGCTTTGTAAAAGGCATCAAATAGGCTTATAGAAGTTGTGGCAATTCGGTTTCTTCCCTGATCTTTTCTATCTGACTTGTTTATTTACTCAAAGTATTTTTTTTCTATTGCAATCTTGGCTTGTGCTTGGTGCACTGTCTTAGGACAAGATTAATGGATGTGGAGAGAAGGGTCATATTTTTCCAATTAACCATAAGTATATCCATTAAGTTTGCCCCAAAGGCTCTCAGCGTAACCATAGTCTGTTTGGGAGGTGACCGTGGGCAAACACCAGTGGAAGAGTAGGAAGTGAAACACAGAACAGAGACGGGCAGCTGGAAGGAACGCATCAATGAGCAGGCTACTGCTGTGGGCAACCAGGTTCGCCTTGCTGGAAATTTTCTGTGGTACTTCATAGAACACATTGTTCTCTGAGAAAAGAAGAAGCAGAGATCTCTTCTACTGACTCTTCTTTCTGATTTCTTGAGGGCTGTTGATGGAGATATTAAGTCTTCAACTTCCTGGCTTCATTGCAGATAGGCTGAGCAAATTTGCAAGGCTCAGAGAAAGTCTGAAGCAGTGAAAAGTGAAAAATGGTGGTCTAAGGTGAGGAGCTGATGGAGGGATCAGGAATTGTTCTCACACAGCTGTGGGTAGTGTAGGACAGACTGGGGGACCATGGGCTAAAGAACATGGTGTGACAGTGACCATTATTTTATTAAGCCAGGAATGGATGTAGGGAGGTGAAAAACACTTAATGTATTTGTCCCCATAGTTTCATACGTTGAAAGCCAACCCCAACAAAGTGATGACCTTAGGAGACTTTGAGAACTGATAAAATCAAGAGGACAAACCCTCAGGAATGGCATTAGGGTTAGTTAAGAAAGAGACTGCAATGAGATTCCTCTCTCTGCCTTGTGAGGTTAGAGCAAAAGCAGTGTCTATGAACCAGAAAACAGAACCTCCACACTTGACACTGAATCTGTGTGTGACTGATCCTTGAACTTACAGCTGCCAAAACCGTGAGAAATAAATGTTTTCATAAGCCATTGAGTCTATGGCAGTTTGTTACAGTGCCCCAAATGGACTAGGACCTTAGAGAAAAATATTAGCTTGTTACCTGTGTTTCAAATGAGTAAATGTATAGGGTTTATATTCTACCATTACTGTAGCATATCTCAAGCCTGGAGGGAAAAGGAAAAGGAATTGAAAGGTCTGAATGCAAAAAGAGTTTTCCATTGCCATGCCTTATTGTCCTTCCCCAGGGTTTCCCTCTCAAGAGCAGAGAAACAAAATATAAGTTCCTGATTGGAAGTGTCTTCTGTCACCACTCTGAAATCCCTGTTCTCCAATAGTAGAGCCAAGATTGTGCTATTTTACAATTAATTGGATGGAATTTCTATCTTCCTCTCCCTCAGCTTTACATCTCTTAGCATCTGTCACACTACCCTAAAATTATCTTGAATCAAAGAGCATCCTCTTTAGGTTAATATGTTTCAAAGCAGGGTTCAAAATCTACCCCCATGAAAAAAGCATAAAAAGGTAATGCAACTGGAAAATAGAAGAGTGTAGAAAATTGTCTAAGTTATTTCATGAGAGGATTGCAGAAAGCTTATGTTTTTCTTGTGTGTCAGTCTTCTTTATGTTGTATTGCATGCTTGCATATATTCTGAAAGGATGGAATGAAAAACAGTGCCTGGTATTTAATCATTGAAATGGGCCTCCAGGTTGAGGAGGGCTGAGGAGTCTACCCAGCAATTAGTTCTCTCAGTTCCTACCTTTTGGACTTACTGTTGTTCTGTCTACCAATTCAAATTTTGCAAAACTAAAATAAATCTCATTGATCTGCTGTGTGCTATCAGGTTGGGCCACGCAAGCTGTTAGAACACCAATGGATGGGCCACTTTGGACCAGAATGGGTGCAATAAACTATGACCTACTGGAAGTAGGGTAAGAAGGGGTCTCTGAATGTTGTCAAAGATGTTTATCCCAAGGGGTTAAACATATGAGGTTCATATGGGATGCTGATGTTGCTGCAGATGGAGTTATATTTTCCCCTGACTTCTCCCAAAGGTTCAAAAATGAGAGTATGTGGTCCACGGGGTCAGGAAAACAAACATATTTAGGTCAATGTTCTCTGTTCTGTAATCAATACCTTTCATATCCAAGTCACACAAGAATGGCTCAAGTCTCTGTTCTCCGTAAGTCTGCCTTCTTTCTTAACTATTCCCACAAAAAGTTCTGCTTCCCCAACTCTTGTTTCTGGACTTGCCTTGCTTTAGCTTTTTGAATGCAGATGAAGTGACATGCTATTTCTGTGGGGCTTTAACCAGTATTACTGCTCATTCTCTTTTAGGAAGCTATTAAATGCCATGTGAACAAGTCTATGGTATCCTGCTAGAGAATGAGAAATGCACAGCTATTTTGCTCCATTACTCCAACTAACAGTTAGCCACCCCTGAAATGTAAGAGCAAGACCATTTTAGACCAGTCTGCACTCATAGACGGGACTTGCTACTTGATAAGCACCAGTCTGTAGATGCCTGAACCAACCCAATAGGGATCAAAAGAGCCACCCCGCTGAGCCAAGCCCAAGTGCCAATTCACAAAGTGGGAGCTAGAGTAGTTTCCATTTCAAACCACTAACTGTTGGGACCTGTTGTATTGCCTAATATATAACTGATGCAGCCAAGACCGGAAGGTTTCTTAGCAGTATTTTCCTCTTTCTAGGTTGCTTTCTTTGAAAATTCTACTGTTTTCCACCAGTAGAACTCAGAGAGACTCAGAGGTTTTTTAAACTTTCAGGTGATGTCATAATGGGGCTTTGGACTTTCCCTGAAATGCCCTTACTGGTGAGGGATCAGTGTCAGAGGCAAGGCAATGGGGCAGCAACCCCAGATGGAGGAAGCTGAGAGGATGCCATTAACAGCAGGAACTATTTATTAGTCCAGGTCAAGCCAAAACAAAAGCCAAGGGTGTGATACCATGAAGGCCACTTCAAAACACACATCCAAAGATGAATTCCTCTGGAGCAGTTGCTGCACAAGGAATGCCTCCTGGCATACTTATCATACTTACATGCTGTCTCAGAAACCTGTTGCATTGTTTAAGAAACATAGGCTGACTCATAATTCTTCTAGCTCTTCCTTCTAAGCCTGTTGGCTTCTGCCTGTGGGTAGATAATTGTCTTGTAAGTAAGGCCACATCTGCACAGGCTGCACGGGAACTTTCCAGGAACCTCAGCAGCTGGGGCACTCAATTACGCCTGTCAGGGAAGTCTGCTGCACAGTGGTGCAGTCAGCAGGAGGCACAGGACAGCCTCCCTGTAAAGCAGCAGCGTACACATCTGCCAACTGGCTGGGAAGAAAGCTGCGCTCAGAGCACATGGGTGTCACTGAAGTGGGGTGGTCTTGAGAGCAACTCTCATTTCAGGGTCATGGCTCCATTTTTTCCTCAATTTAAGAATAATCTGTTAAATTATTCAGAATATACCATCCATAGAGAAGCTCTCACAAAGGTTCCACTTCCAGCACCCAACTCAGGGGCCCTGGGGCTCCCACAGTTCTTTTCTCTCTTTTTTCTTCCTCATTAAGGAAGAAATTCACCTGCAAAATAAGTGCACACTCCACATGCAGCCTATTCTGGAAAGCCCAACCAGATTCCTAAAAGAGAATTTCCTTTAGGTCAAGATGCGCTGGCCTCAAGTCCCTCACCTGTGCAAGGTTACCAGGAAAGATCTCACCTCAATCAATAATCAATGAGAACAAAGTAGATTAAAGGATGAGAAAACAAACAGAAAACTCCAGATGCTTTAAAGAAAGACAATCTTCCCCTCCAAAATAGTTCACCCATAGTGGAATTTCAAGATGGTAGACATGCAGTCCTGCCAGTTCTTCAGATCATACCATGTAGTTGAATTTTTAAAACATACTGAGCATGAATGGTGGTAAATATCTTTATTACATGTATACAGCATGTACTGATAAAATTCACCCTCCCTTTGTTCCCCCACCACCTCATTTCTCCACCTTTGTTGGTCATACTTTACAGTCAGGCCAATATTTTTTCTCAATCTCCACGTATAAGGAAAATCATGCAGTATGTGCATTTCTCTGTATATGGCTTATGCCTCATTATATATAATGCAGTGTCCTCTAGTTCTTTCTATTTTGATGCAAATGGAAGGATTTCACTCTTTTTATGCCTGAATAGTACTCCATTGTCTATATACACATGTACGCATTTCCTCCCATCATCCACTGATGGACACATAGGACAATTTCACATCTTAGTTACTATGAACAGTGTTGCAGTCATGGATGCGCAGCTCTTCATGTTAGGCTACATTGTTCTGCTCCATGTCAGCTCATGGCTGAGTTTGTCCTCTTCATGACCTAACAGCTCCTGAGCATACCAGTTATGCTAAATTATGGTGAATGTACTGGTGCACCAGCACAGACCGGTCAGCTCCACAACAAAAACTTGCATCCTGATTTCATTTGAGTTGAACATTTATTAAATGTACACCTAGGCCAGCTGTTATTTATTGGGCTTGAAAGTAAGGTGCAGCTTTCAATTATCTTCACTTTCTGACTCCAAATAGGCTTCCAGTATTTATTGGAAGAAAAATGAGTCAGACAATGTCTTACCAGGCATAGGAAGAGATGAAGGAAGAAGAGATGAAGCAGATACAGGCATGGGCCAAGGTGTGATGATGCTTTGTAGCACTGGAGACAGAAGCCAGGGCCCCAAGCATGCTAGGAAAGGGCTGCACTACTGAGCCATGTCCCCAGCCTTTGTCCTTTTCTTGCCCCAGCCACAGCTCTCTGCCACCACCCACAGCAACATCTGCACCTGTGCAGTCGTATCCACCCAGTCCTTCACTGAGCTTGTTCTCTGGAAAAATTAGGGTTAGGGCCAAGATTTGATTTTTATTTGATGTTTTGCTAAAAACCTTTCATAGCCATTTCTCCAACAACCCACAGAGGTCCATTCTCTCACCTTGGTGTCACAGTGTTACACATCTGGAATCTCAGCACTCTGGGAGGCTGAGATAAGAAGACCACAAGTTTGAGCCCAGCCTGGGCAACTTGGTGACTTAGTGAGATCTGATTTCAAAATAACAAAGGGCTGAGGTTCCATCTCTAGTAACACACACACACACACACACACACACACACACACTGATGCACCCACATACGTGTGCCCACCACAAGTTAATCTGCTAACAGATGCCCCATGCACAACAACAGTTATAGCTGAAATGAAAGAAACTTTTTCATCCTCTTATTTTTAGTAGTGACCTCCAGCCCCTGCCAAACACTTTAAGAAGAACAGACCAGATGTTCCATGTTGGGAGTCACTGTCCATTACCCCCAGCAGGATGCCAAGGCTGGTGTAGCCAGGAAAGCCAAAGTCAAATCCAGTGCCTAGGCCTCCCCCTCACTTTTTTAAATGTATTTTTTAGTATAGGGCCTATAAGGTCTCACTACACAGATTGGACTTG
>NDGN011513816.1:276-14105 GCA_002564285.1 Tympanoctomys barrerae
CTCTCTCTGTCTCTCTCTGTCTCTCTGTCTCTCTCTCTCTGTCTCTCTCTGTCTCTCTCTCTGCCTCTCTCTCTGTCTCTCCCTCTGTCTCTCTGTCTCTCTGTCTCGCTCTGTCTCTCTCTCTCTCTCTGTCTCTCTCTCTCTCCTTCCCTCCATTCTCCCCTCCTCCTCCCTCTCCTCCTCTTTCTTCCTCTCCCTCACTGCTAGGAGGTAAACAGCTTTCCGCTGCCACACTCTGCCATGATAGACTCATTGTAGGCTCAAAACCCACTGAGCTAAGCAACCATGCCCTGAAACCTCTGAAACCAAGTCAAATAAAACCTTCCTGCTTTCAGTTGGATTTTGTCAGGTATTTTGTCACCGTAATGGGACGCTGACTAACACAAGCATAAGCCCTTAAATCCTCATCCCAGGTACTTGTCTAGAAGAGGAACAGCAAGGACTGGCGAGATAGGTCAGGAGACTAAGCATCTGCTTAGGCAAGCTCAGGGACTGTGGTTTGATCCCTAGCACTATGTGCCACACCAGTCCCACCCCCTGAGTAGGCTGAGCTGGCCACGGGGGGGGGGGGAAGACAGAGATCTGATGTGTTACTTAGGTCAGTTCTCTTTAGGTAACTTTTCAAAAAATTTCCTCAATGAATCTTTTCTTCCATCTTTTTGGCTACAACTGCATCCAATGCCTGGCTAGGCCTGGCTTCAAGGGAACAGCTTTTGGTGCATGAATCAGAATCAAGCTGTGGGTGACTCTTGAACACTGAGTATTCCTAGTTGGCCTCCACTGCTGGCCCGAACTTGCCCTGATTCTGGGCTAGAGTGTAGCCTTGAACCTATACCTGGCAGACAGTGATGGCAGCTTACTAGTCTGGCCTGCTTTTCATCTGACTCTTCTTCCTAAGATGAGATTCACCTCAGAATCTCATGGGCTCAGATGCATCTCCTTGACTCAAGTCTGGGTCCCACCTAACACTGAGAATCAGCCCTCCCTCGAAATCCTGTCCAACTTACCCATGCTCCATCCCCAGACTGAGCCTCTCAGAAGCTAATTTCAGTGGCCCATAGCATCTACACAGCCCTCTTAGGCTGGCTCACCTCTTCCCCTCTCACCCTGGAGCATCCAGATTGCTAGATCCATGCCATTTAAGGCCATCATTTCTCTCCCTAATGAGTTCCAGACCCTCCTCTGCTTCTGCTGTTAGGCATTACCTTCTGAGAAATGTTTGGCTGCAGTACCAGCTATATATTAGATCTGGAGTCAGTAAATCATTTCTGGCTCATATTGTTGCACATTGGAAAACAACTACAGAACCCTCTAGCTCTGGTCCGCCATGGTTTTGAGTTTATTATTCTCAGTTATATCATAAGGCATACATTTGGTACATTTGGTACAGGGTCTCACTATGCAGCTCAGACTCATAGTGAGCCTCCTGTTTCAGCCTCCCCAGTGCTGGGATTACAGGCGTGCACCACCAAACCTGGTCTTGGCAGCCAGCTTGGTATGCCCAGAGCGTGACTAGCATGGCATGTAGTACCGGGAATCAAACCTAGATCCTTGCGCTTGCCTAGGCAGTCACTTAGACCACTGAGCTACTTCTCCAGCTTTCCCAGTCCTATGAAATGAAGGATCTTCAATAGGTCCACTTGCCTCTGAACATGAACCCTTTTTGTTAACACCTTCTACAAAAATCCCTGTGTAACACTGTTGTACAGTAATTAGAGACTACTTAATGTTTAGCCTTTTATTTAATAATGAGTTTCACTGTGATGGAAAAAGCATAATTGCCAAGCTTATGTATTATTCACCTATCATGTTCTCTTTTGTAACTCAGTGCCCAGCACGTAGAGAGTATCCAGTAAATGTTTACTGAAAGAATGAATAAAGGAAGGAAAGGACGATAACATTTACTCTCTTGCATCCATGAACCCGGGACTCTTAAGTCCATAGTTCTAATAACTTCACTACACATTAGTGTTCATCAAGATGCACCCTTTTAGGTGGAGTTTTAGGATCTAGATTAGAACAAGGGGTCAGCCAACATCTTCCACGAAAAGCAAATGAGTGAATATCTTAGACCGTACAGGCCACATGCTCTCTGTCATGATGATTCAATTTTGCCACTGGAAAGCCAAAGACAGTATGTAAACAAGTGTGTGTGGCTGTAATCCAATCGACTTCTCACCTATCTGCAAATGCTATCCTCTTTGGGGTTTTGCTTACCCATCTAAAACTGCGGAACCCATTGGTAGCTCGCAGGTTGCACAAAAACAGGTGGCAGGCCACATCTGGCAGCAGGCCATGATTTACTGACTCCAGATCTAAAATATAGCTGGTACTGCAGCCAAGGAACCCTTTTAGTAGGAGTGGTTACAAGGCCTGGGAATTCACATCTTCAGAAAGCAAGCAATTCTGTTGCAAATGGCCCTAACACTTACTCATACACTTTAAGGAACTAATTATAGTCATTACAACAGATTAAGCTGCTGTTACTAATAGACCCCCAAAATATCAGCGGCTCCACACAACAGAGATTCTGAATATAAAGTGGTAGGTAGCTGTCAGCTGGGGATTCTCTTCCAGGCTTGCTCAGGATCCCAGCTTCTTGGGAGTTTGCAAATCTCCCTGGAAGTGACATTGCATATGCAGGAAGGATATGAAATATCAGGCTAATGCACTTTAGTGTCTCTCTTCAGAGAGAGATGCCTCTCTCTTCTTCTTGCTTGGAAGAGAGAGGCATTATTTTGGCTGCACCATATTTAGTAAAGAGAAAGGATGACAAAAAGAGAGACAGAAAAGAGTCTCAGGATTGGGGAAAAATATTGACTTGGGGGCCTACTCAGTGGTGCTTACTACTCTGAGCTAAAGCAAAACCTAAGCAACTGACAAAAGTTTATTTGTGTAAACTGTACCCCAGTAAGCAATTGCAAGGGGCAGCAAAAGACTTGGGTTTCTTCCCAGTTCCACCACTTCTAAGAGCTTGGGATTTGGGCTTCGGCCTCTAGATCTGAAAAAAAAAATGGAATAACAGCGCTGTCCTCTCCCTTCTCGCTCAGTCACGCAGCTCAGCTGTCCACCCTGGGTCAGTTCTGCTCATGGTGGGCTTCCTGGGGAAGCTGGATCAGGGCTCTCAGAAATTTGTTCTCCAAGCGCAGTGCTCAGATCAGCAACACCAGGTATCTCAGTAGATATGCAGGTTCTCAGGCCCACCCCAGACCCTCTGACTCAGAGACTACGTGGGGCAGGTGCGGGGGGAGCAGACTCTGCACAAACATTTCTCTGGGGATGCTGATGCATACTCAAGTTTGAGGACTTATGCTCTATGCCTTCCCTATCCCCCACATTGTTCCATGTTGGAAAATAAAGGGGGAAAAAAGGCCTTCTCCCCACCTTGCAGAGGACAGGCCACCCTGGAGACGCCCTGCTCCGGGACAATCAGCATGCAGCAGCAGCGATGAACGCCAGAGAAACAAACACTCACACAGTCTTGTGTCCCCAAGTCGCATCAAGCCCTCTGATTGCAGCGTCGACGAATAATAGCTCATTTTCCAAAGACCTAATTACATAATGAGGCCCCGTGCTCCTCAGGCCTGCGGAGCATCTTCCAAATTGTGCAGCAGGTGTTGGCCCTGAGCACAACCGGTTGAAAACCTCATTTGAATACTGTTAAGACAAGAGATTAACACATCTGCGGCCAGTCTGTAGAGATGGCCTTTCTAGCTCCTTCCATCCCCACTGAGCGGGACAAAGCAGATCCTAATTAGGGTGGAGACCAACTGTGGAGCCTAGGAAGACAGGTTGTGCCCATGCCCTGGGGGGACACGGAGGCACTTCTGCTTTCTTGTCTGTCAGCATGGAGCCTCTCCTCTGCAGCTGAGAACCTAGAGGTGGTTTGAACATGGGAAAGGTCCAGGCCATAGGTCCAAAACCTCATTCTTCTGCTGATTGCCTGGATGGGCTTCTTTGGGATGTTATCTGAAAAACTAGAATGACTATCCTTGCCTTGTAGGCCAGACTAAAGGTTCAGCAGAGAAGAATGTTATGATGCTTGCTCCAACACCTGCCATGGCCAGACCAGGGCTCCCATGGGCAGCCTCAGCACTCATGTCCACCCCACACCCTTCACTCCTTCCCACCTGGAATTCTCTGCTCTTTGCCCGTACTTCTTCTCTCCCTAAGTACTCCCCGTGTTTATCCCCTACTCCTGGCTGACTTCTATTCATCTGGCAGGTTTGCTTTTGAAAATCACTCCCTCCAGGAAGCCGTCCCTGACTTCTACTCCTGGGCCCTGGCCTAAGTTAATTTCTCCTTCTCTGTAGTTCCTTTGTTCTTTCCCAGCTTAGTACTGGTCATAATTTTCTCAATTTCCCTAATAGTCCTGGAATTTTTCAGCAAACAAGAAATATACTGCCCTGTTCACAGGGGTATCCCCATTGCCCAGCAATTAGTAGGTACCCAATAGCTGTTGAATGAGTGAATGAATAATAGTCAAAGTCAGATGAATAAATGAATGAATGAATTTTACCAAGGCTCTAAAAATGATTGGGGTAAATCCAGTCTAATCCAGTGAACATTTACAAAACTTCCACTGTTTGTCAAAGGTTGCTATGGAAGCAAAGGCAGGCGAGATAGACAAAATAAAGACTTCTATATTCAAATGATTTTCAATCTTAAAAACTGTGCAGGTAGAAAATGCAAACGTATGTTATGGGAAGAAAAATGTCAGAGGTCTTTGAAGCCCCTGTTTCCTGACACACTCATAACAAACCCTACCCCAGAAAACCTCTCAGGGTAGCATGAAGTAGAAGCTATATACTACTTTACTAGTTTTGCTCAGATCAGCTTTGACCTCAAAACTCCTTGTGCAGGCTGGGGAGATAGCTCAGCAGTCTAAGCGCCTGCCTGGAAAGTGCAAAGCCTGGAACCCCAGCCATGGAAACAGGACATGGTGGTACATGTCTGTAATCCCTGTAGTGGGGAGGCTGAGGCAAGAGAATCACTATAAGTCTGAGCTACATAGAAAGACTCGGTACCAAATAAACAAACAAATAAATAAATCAAACTCATGCAATTCTAATGCTCAAATCTGTACATGAACTTTGGTATTTTTGTTTTCTCTGTTACCAGTTGGAAATCTGGATTGCGCACTCTCACACATACACATGTGGACACACACACTGCCTGCTTACAGCTGAGATGAATAAGATACAGCCCTTCCTCTGCAGGCTGTGTCCAGGTTGACATCGACAACACGTGCACAGAGACCTCCATTCAGCTGATGGACACCAAGTGCCTACTCTCCGCTGGACACAGAGCTGGGCGTATATGAGTGCAGAAGAAGCCCAGGGAGAGTGCGCTGGCAAAATAAGGCAGGTGGCACATGCCCGCAATGCCAGCATTCTGGGAGACTGAAGCAGGAAGATACCAAGTTTGAGCCTATACTGGGTGACATAGCAACTAGGCAAGATCCTTGTCTCAAAATACAAACTGAAGGGGACTGAGGGTATATATAGTTCAATGCAAAGGCTCTAGATTCACTCCCAAGTACTTAAAATAAACACACACACACACACACACACACACACACACAGCTCCTCCCTTCAAATAATTGTTCCAGGAGGTTGGCCAAGTGGGTGAATCCTCAGTGTATCAGCAGAGCAGCTGGTGCAGCAGAGGAGGACACTTGACTTGAGGTCAGGAGGATGAGTAGAGTCCAGAGGCCCACAAGCAGCTGAGGAGGAGCAGGCAGGACCTAACCCTGGAGAGGAAAAGAGCCAGGACACTTAGAAGGGCCTTACTTCAGGGTAGCAACAAGCAGGAGAGAGTCCAGGCTATAGCTGACGGGGCAGGCACAGTGGGAAGAACCCTGCAGAGAGTTTGAACCTTTACACCAAGAGCAGCAGAGAGTCACTGAAGGAAGTGGGCACTGAAGGCAGGGGGCAAACTTGTTTAGGTATAAAGAATGGAATTTTGTGCTGGCTGCAGGGGAGGCAAAGACAATGAAGCTGTTGCTGTGGTCCAAGTGATGAGGAAAGTTGGAGGAGCTCATGGAAGAAGGCAGGGAGCATGAGGATGCACCCAGCTCGGAGACCCACCTTGAACACTGAGTGTACATTGGGAGGAGCCAAGGACAGAGAGAAAGGCAGCCCTGTCCAGAGGGACAGCATGGGGTTTCCTGAGGGCTTGGAAAGGTCTTTCTAGAAAAGATCAAGACACAAGATGGAGAAGTAGCAAGAAGCCAGAGGTAAGGCCTCACTGTAGGTTGCTGACAATAGAGTTGGGTAGCTCATTATTGAAGTAGACTGATCATGCCAGAAGCATCGTACAGGATCATCTTCTCTAAGCCATCCCCTCTTACAGAAGTGGGAGGATTCATGTTGGCCTGCCAAAGACCCATCCTCAGAGAGTGGGAGATGCGATGATCTGGCCACAGTGGGAAGGAGCAGAGAGTGCTGGAAGACAGCAGGAAAGGCAGGCAGCAGTGCCCCAGGAGTAGGCAGCAGCCTGGGCGAACAGCTAGTGGATACCCACCTCATGGGAGGGGCTCATTGGACATTCCCAAGACTTATGGCCTGTTGTTCCTGAGATGGAGATGGGCGAGCGGCTATGAAGGACACCTGGGAGGAAGAGGCGCTGGTTGGAGGAATCATGTACACAGTTCTGGGTGTTCTGGCTTCCAGGTCCCTGAAAGCTGCCTGCTGGAGGACAAGCTTGGGATTCCAGGAAACAAAGCTGAAAGTTTTAGCTACAGATAGAGACCAAGGAGCCAAACAGACATGGGGCTGGCTTTTGGAGCCATGGTAGTGGAAGAGCTAAACTGGGAGGAGAGAGAGAAGAAATGAAAACACGGGACAAACTCCTGGAGGGAAGGATTGGGCTCGAGGTGGTTGAGGAGGCATCAGAGAGGCAGAGAACCCTGGGCATGGCAAACAGAAGAAAGGTGAAAAGTGGGACTGTCACCAGGCTTGCTCCTCGTCTGGTCTCCTGGCTGGCAGGCACAGTTCTAGCCCCCAGAGGTTTGATCTCTTCCATCGCTCTTCCCAGCACCTCACATCACAGCTGTGTGTCTCCTCCTCCCCTGCTCAGAGTGAAAGAGTGGAGGAAGCTTTCTAGAAGCCCTTCCATGCCCACAGATCATCAGTACAGGGTGCCAGCCTTCCCCAAACTTTAATTTCCTCCGGAAATGTTATCCAAGAAATAATGTCACGTTGTGAATGCATCTCAGTTGGGCTCCACAGATACGCATTTCATCACTCCAGAGATGGCTGCAGATGGGAGGAGGGGGAGCCCCACACCCTGTATGTGGGAGAGCAGAGCACTGTCAGGAGGTACAGTTTTCCCTAGAGGCAGAACCCCATGGGGAGCAGTACACAGTGGTCTCTCTCTCTCTCTCTCTCTCTCTCTCTCTCTCTCTCTCTCTCTCTCTCTCTCTGGGGGACCATGTATATAGAAGTGGGTCTGATGAATAGCAGTGGACAGGAAATCATTAGGCCTGGAGCTAATGCTTTCTGAGGAGCAAAATATGGCAGCCTAAGAGGCGATGGGTATCTGGTCCAAGGCCGGTGTGGATCTCCTTGTCCTCCATGTACAGTGGGGGAAGTGGCAGTGCTCAGGCCTGGAGCCTTTCCAAACACCCAGCATCCACTTAGTCAGCAGCCCTCAGAGGTGAGGAGGCAGTCAGTCAGGGAAGGGAAGAAGAGAGACCAAGTATAACCGGACCCCACATGCTAGCTCTGTGGTGTAGGACTCACTGCGGCCTCCATGTTTCCGACACACCATTGAGACTGAAAGGATTCTGGGATGTTAGGTCATTGAAGTGATAAGCAATAAAACCATGATGTGAATTTAGGACTTTCTGACACCAGAAGCCATGCTGTTTCCCACAGTTCAAGGTGAATAGAAATCATTATTCAAGGAACACAGAAAACAAGAATTAGTGGGTCCCCTCAAGAGGTAAGACAGGAAAGAAAGAGAAACAAAGGAAAACAAGAAAATGCTGTAAGCTCCCAAGATATTAGGATCAAAAGAAGTATATCACCTAGGGGCCTCTCCACAGGGAGGAAAAAAAAGATATTATGATTTTTGAAGACTCCTTGTACCATTTTGAAGACGTTTTCCATTAAGGGGTTCATTTATTTTTCCAGAGAGAAGCCATAATGCAATGAGATTCTTAGGTTGTATTCTGAAATTCATAGATTTAAGCTGAGGCTTTCAAATGCAGATAGAAGTTAGTGATAAAATAGTTCCTACTGCTCTTTGCTGGACTATCAGAAAGGCAGAGGTTGGGCAGCATGTGGCTAGGCAGGGAGACAGGCAGTTAACTGGGGAGTTCCACGTATGTGTGTGACACAGTGCCTCAGCTGTGAGGGTGACAATAAGAAAAACAGGAGAAATCCAACCAAGATGACGCAACAGAGAAAATGTCTCTCTACCCAGACTTTGAAGAATGGGTGAGATTTGGGCAAATTTTTTAGCCAAACTTTCTTAGAGCACTAGTATTCTGGAGGATGGAGAGAAATTTTTCACCACTAAAATAAAATCACAGAAGCTCTGGTTCCCAAAGCACATTAGCTTAATGGAGACAATTTTCTCTATATTGAGGGGTATTTCTTCATCAATTGCTCCTAAACTTTGCCTGCTACCACTTGCCTGCTAGGCTGTGCTGTCAGTCACACAGAAAACTAAACAAGTGGAAAGAAATGACAATGGAAAACCAGGAATGCATTTTCTTCCAAATATTTTATATGTGGTTACTCTCTTTTTGAGTTACGGCAAACTGTGTATGTGTCACACAGCATTATCTCCTGCTTAAAAAAAATTGCTCTTGGTATGAACAATGGAATTAGATATGTCAATATTTCATGGTATTTTACAAAGGAAACTAAGATTTCCAGGCATCTGACCACTCAAACCTCTGTGAAATCCAGTGGGATAGTTGGAGTTAGGGGAGATGGAGAACCTTCCAGACGCAGGAGAAAGAGAAAGTAACTTTCTGTGGGAGGTGGGAATGAACACAGCCTGACAAGGAACCCTGAAGGTGCCTCTAAAACTACCCTGAGGGTTTAAAATCCATATGAGTGACTAAGCTCCCTTGCCAAAGCAGAGTTCATTCTACAACCCTGGACTTTCCCTATTCAGTGCTGTACTCCCCACTCAGCCCCAGTGCCTCCCTCACCATCAGACATCATAAATTGATATGGTTTTCAGTGGACTTCAGCTCACATATGCGGGGTTTTTGGAAGGGATCGCAATATTTTACAATATCTAAAATTACTTATCAGTATTTTTAAATGGAAAGATTTTATCTAAGCATCCAGATTTCTGATTTTTTTTCTTTAAAAATTAGAAGAAAGGGGCCGGCCAAATAGCTCAGTGGATTAAAGCACCTGTAAGCAGGCACAGGAGCTAGGGGTTCAATCTCCAGGCCTTCTGTGCCAGCTCCACCCCCAGGGCACACTGAAAGGAGACTGGGCGTGGTGGTGGTGCACGCCTATAATTCCAGCTCTTGGGAGGCTGTAAACAAGCAAATAACTATGAGCCCCATCTAGTAATGAAACCCTGAATACCCTGTAGACCCTTCCCTAGAAAATACAAAAAAAAAAAAATTAGAAGAAAAGATAATAGTGACCTTAGGGACAGGTAAGACACAGCTGCTGCTTTGCAGACCTTTTCCTCGATGGGCCTCACTACTCACTGTGTGATCCAAGAACCAGCTAGCAGACTGTCACAAAAGATCGCATCCAGAATGCAAAGTCTCAGGCTGTCTCCCTGAAATCCTGACTAGGAATCTACATTTGAACAGACTTTCCAGAGGGTTCCTTTGCCTGTTAGAGACTGAGAGGCTCCAAGCTGATTCTTCCAGTCTCAGCCTAGCCTGTGTCTCTTCTTTACCACAGTGGTTTGACCCAGAGACCCCTGAGATTCCTATTTTGGGTCAAATTCACTCTTGCACAAGATACTGTCAAAGCTCTGCACCCTTCAGTACTACCATGCAACGGAGAAAAGAAGAGTCCAGCTTAAACCCACCGTCTCACAAGGAATCATTTGGCCTCGTCCTTGTAGGCTTGCACCTCTGTCCCCAGAGTTCCTCCAAAAGCCCAGGCTGGCCAACCTCAGGTAACCTCATTGCCTCAGTGCTCTATATGTGCCCCACCCTGACCTAATCATTTCCTCCTATCTATTTTTCATCTACCACTTCAGGTACCCAGTCTGGGGATCATAATGTTGACTTTAACATCATCAAAGGCTGTGTCACCTTTGAAACCCTTGACCTTAAGCATCCACTTTCCTACTGGGATCTTCTCCTACTGGTCCACCGGCTTCCATCCTGGAAATCCGGAAATTCTGTGGCTTCATCAAGCCTTCTAAGTTGATGACCCCTACAGCTCTCAACTCTTAGCAGTCTCTTTATCTTTTTTTGATGATTTGTTTGCCACTTCTGCCTCTTCTTACTTCACAGGACAATCCTGAAGCGTGACTAAATCTGACTCTCCACTTGATCGAAGTTTCCAGAGGAAAAACATACATTCATATGATGACTGGTCTAACTTTAAAATCATGGCCAGAAATCTCAAACTGGCAACCAGTGTTGCCTGGCAATCCTGCCACACTCTCCTAGGAGGTTCACTTGCCTCTTCTTCCAAATGACTGTTTCACACCTTCTCTGTACTCAGACTCCTACATCTTTCCCCCTAAAATACTCACACACTCATACACAACAGCCACAGTCCTTATCTCATACTTGTACACAATTAGACAGAGACTCTATGACTCCCTACTGAAAAGCTGCTCACTGGAACACATCACTACTTTTTCTCATCTTTCTGTGGATGAAGTGTCCTGCCTCCTTCAGAAGCCAGCTTTTCTCTTATTCTCTGGATCCTTTTCATTTTTCCCTCAAGAGTAGCATGATTCAGTAATTCCACCCCTCATGTACTTTCTGTTTGCCCTTTCCTCGAGCATCCTTTCCCTTTATGTGTGGACTTGTTCCCAGCAAACTTCTCCACAGCACACATGCCCATCCCATCTAACTCTTCAGCCATCGCTCTATGTCTCTGTTTCCCTTCATACCAAAACTTTGTTTTAAAAAAGTATACTTGTTCACGCTTCCACACCACATTGCCTTTTGACCCACTCTAGGCATGCATGTGACTCTCCCACCTTGCCAATGCCACCAGGATTTCTGCCAAAGGCTCTGGGGACCCCGTCCACAGTCACTTATCCACTCTCATGACTCTGACTTCCCAGCAGAAGACAGTGCTGTTCACCCCTTTTCCCTGGAACACTTTCTTCCCTTCACTTTGGTGAGTGTTCATGTTCAGGGTTCACTCCCACTTTACCTACCCCTGCCTATCTCCCTGCATGTTTCTCCTTCTTTACTGAAGCTTTTAAGCTTTGAAGGGCCTCTGCATTCCATATGGGGCCCTTCTCTTGGTAACATACATGCAAATTATCCTAGGTCTATAGTTCTAACTTGAATCACTTCTCAAAGCTTGGGTTGCAAATATCCAATGGCCTATGTGATGTGTCTATGTGGTGGTCTGACAGCAACCTCAAAATTGTCATAGCCAAAACCCCAAAACGCTCCTGTGCCTCACACACAAGTACATGCACACACATGTATATTTTTGCACAGTGAGAAAACCCCAAGTTACATTCTCACCCCTGGTTATATCCCTCTCAGACACTATCACCACCACTCAGCCCACTGTAAGCCGGGTATCTAGCAGCTTCTTTTGATGCATCTTTTGGACTCTCTGCTCTCAGACTTAACCAGTTAATCAACAAAAACTACTGATTCTCCTTTCACAATTCACTGGGAAATGTGCATCAATGCCTCTATGTTTCCCTCTCTGCTATGAATGTCTTCCTCTAAGCCTTCACCATTTCTCTTCATACACAGAGAAAACCCATCTAAGGATCTCTGGCTAACAATCTTGAATTCTTCCATTCCTTATCTTTCTTCAGTAGCCAGAGAACTTGTTTACAGTTATACAGTCAATCATGCCATACTCCTGTCACATTGAGAACAAAATTCAACCACTTTACCCACGGATCAGCCCACCCCCAAGACTCCATCTCCATTCACTTCACCAGTGTCACTGTGTCACTCTTCTCCCTTGCTCCCTACTTGCTTATATACATCTCTTTTCCACCTCACATTATTTGTTCCAGGTCCCCTCTGTTTGGAGTTCCTCTCCTTCTTCTCTGACTGCAAAGTTAAAAATAGACAAAATGCCATGAACATATCATCCTGTTTTAAATCTGTTTCATAGTCTCCATTCCTGTGCTTCCTCTCTGCTTGTTTATTGGCTGGTGACCCACCCCACAACTCTGTACCAATTGAGAATCCTGCCTACTCACTACTGTACCTAGAACAGGACTTGGCAATTTAAAAGAGCTCCATAAATATTTGTTGAAAGAATGCATGAAAGAATGTTAGCAAGAATAGAAAATCACTAATCTCCAACATTACAGAAACAACATAGAGCCCGCTCTGGAAAACAGATTCTTTTTAAGAACTTGAGCACCTTGCGTGTGTTTGAATGCAAATGGACAATTACTAATTACAAATGAGGCTTATCTATACACCACAGCCTTCCTACAATATCTCTAGCTAGAAACACTGGGAGTCAGGAGTTCTGGTGGTTTATAAGTTGGAAAGGTCTTTTTAAACTTTTTTTTTAATTTTGCTATAAAAGGTTTGATAATGTTGTCTTTATCCCCTGAAAAAATGTTTTACTATATATATTGCAGCATGAATCTTCTTAATTGGCCATTCACATTCATTCATTCATTTGTTCATTCATTCATTCACTCATTCAACAAGTGCATATTGGCACCTATTGTGTATACACGTGTAAATACAGACATGAGACAGGTCTCTGTCCTCAGACAGTGCCACATCTACTCACTTTGCAGAAACACACTCTCCAAGTACAAGGTTAAGGAAAGTTTTAAAATGTGCACACAGGATTAGGCAAATGAGGAGACCACAGAAAGATCCACTATAATAAGCAATGTCTTGGGAACACTACTTCAAAGTATTATCTTGTTGAACTCTAATCCCCACGGAAATTTCTTTAATTCCCAATTGACAAACAAGGACACTGAATCTCAGAGAAACAAAATTCTGGGCTCATGGCTAAGCAGTGGCAAGAGACCATTCAGGATGCCAACTGAGTTCTCTAACCAGGCCTTTGCCTCACTAGCAGCTGACTTCAACAGGTGAGTCCCAGCCACCTCCAGAGTTACCCACCTGCCTGCCAGCTCAGTGACCGCTGGAAGAGTCATCGCTACTCACACAGGGCAAGCTGACTGCCTGATAAGTGGCACTCCTCCACTCTACTCCACCTTCTTCAAGAATCTCTCCTTCTCTGTCTCCCTCCTCCTGTAGTGAGTGGGCCAGGAATTGGTTCAAACTTTTTAATGAAAATCCACTCTCTGCGGTTAATAGAGAACAGGTAGTGGGGAACTACAAAGATGGCTGAGATATGGTTCCACTCTGCCTTCATG
Organism: Tympanoctomys barrerae; assembly: GCA_002564285.1. Taxonomy (NCBI): domain Eukaryota; kingdom Metazoa; phylum Chordata; class Mammalia; order Rodentia; family Octodontidae; genus Tympanoctomys; species Tympanoctomys barrerae. The sequence continues at coordinate 13,786 of NDGN011513816.1, forward strand.
AAGAACTAATGGCCTGCTATGGAAGAGGAACATTTAACCCAATTTTTGACATCAGGATGTGCAAAGAGCTCCGTGAGGCATGAACCATCCCATGGTGGCACAAAGGTCAGAACACAAGACTTAAGCTGGAGGAACAGAGGAAGGCTTCAATGAGGACGCATAAGCTAATTCAAGCCTTGACGAACAGTGAACATTTGAAGGTTCAGAAAGTCAAAAGCAGTCCAGAAACAAGAGTGGAGGGGCTGGGGAGATAGTTCAGTGGTTTAAATGCCTGCCTGGCAAATACAAGGTCCTAAGTTCAATCCCCAGGATTAAAATTT
>NDGN011513822.1:4764-21750 GCA_002564285.1 Tympanoctomys barrerae
CCAGCCAGCCCCGCCCCCTGGTGGGCTGAGCTGGCCACACACACACACGCACACACACACACATAAATAAAATTTAAAAAATATGTTTTATTACAGTTGCAGTTAATATTATGGAGTCATGCTATGTGCCAGAACACATTCCAGGCATTTTCCTCTATGTTCACAAACTATAAATTTATTTGTGGGTTGGGGAGCGAGCTCAGCAGTCTAAGTGCCTACCTGGCAAGCACAAGGACCTGAGTTCAACCCCAGGTACCTCATGCTGGGCACGGTGGTGCACACCTGTAATCCCAGTGCTGGGGAGACTGAGACAGGAGGATCACTACTGCATAGCAAGACCCTGTATCAAATAAATAATATTTAAAATAAATAAACTTATTTGTAAAATTGTAAGTTCCAAAGGTCCATGGGCCTCTAACCTGGCTGTGCATCAGAACTCCTCTGGGACAGTATGCATATTCTATTGTCCTAGAGATGTGTGTGTAGAACACATTCCCTGAGGATTCTAATATACCTGCAAGTTTCTGATGTGGGTAGGAGAGCAGGGACTCATCCAAGGCTCCCTGTGGAGCTGGAGCCAGTTGAAGCTAAAACCCAAGCCTCTGGCTCCCAGTCTGTCCTTCCCTCGCACTGTGAGGGAATGAAGCTGGGAGGCTGTGTGTGAAAAGTGATGTTGCTGGTGGTGGCTGGTAAGGCTCATGATCTGTGCTGGGCACATGAGATGGCTTATTCTGTTAAATCGCCTGAGGAATAGAAAAGGGGACATTCACCACAGCAACATGATCCCCTGGGACTTGAGCTAAGTTGGGCATAAGACTTTAGTGTACTTCTAGAAAAAAGAGACGGTGGCTAAGCTACAGAGATTCTGGAGAAAAGAATTTGAAACTGCTGGGAGGCATTTTCCCCTCTGCAGTAACATGTGCCCTGGCGGCGACAGCTGTCAGGTAACTGGGTTACCTGAAGACCCGCAGGCTGGTGGGAAGGAGATGAGCCCCCTCCCGCAGGCAAGGGTGATGCATGTGCACACTGCCTTCCCCCACCTGAGCACAGTGAGGCTCTGTGCTCACCTGCAGGACTCAGTGTGCACACCATCCTGGGTCTGCCCCGCACCCTGGAGTCACGCGTGCTTGAGCATGCTCTGTGCTGTGCAGGGTGGGTCTGAAGAAAGCAGCACCTCTGGGAGCTGAGGGGGAGGATGAGGCAAGGGAGGTGACGGGCCAAGTGATTGGGGTATGTCATGCGCATGCGAGGATCTTCTAAGATAAAAGAGAAATTAATCTGTATGTTTAGAAAGTGATAGAAGACAAATGGTTGCAGTGCAGCGGGACCCTGGGATCCAAACATCAGGAGCAGAAGGGCAGTTAGGGAACGCACTTTCCTTATTCCTGTTTCATCTGCATGTTGTGAGCGCCATCCGCAAGCCTGCCAGGTGTAGCCTGTCTAGGATCCTGACACTACCTGTCAGGCAGCTCCGCCCTTAGACTTGACCAGGCCTCACCACCCCCCCCATCCCCTTCCCCACTTTGATCACCAACTTTACCTAGAAAAATACTCCCTGCACCGTGAGGTCCCTGTGCCTCCTGTCCCTGCTTTATGTTTCTCTGTCACATTTACCAGCTCACTTGTATATTGATTATCTTGCTCCCCGACTGGAGTGCAATCAGACAGATTTGTCTGCTTCTCCTCATGGCTGTGAACAGCGCCTGGCCTTTAGTTGGTGTGCAATACTATTAGTTAAATGCATGAATCCAGGCACCACCCATTCTTAGTTTCTTTATATTGTCTAATTGCTTTACTTAGTGAATGCAATTAGTGAAGAGAAGCATCCACTTTTGCCCTAAACAGTAATATACCCGAGACCCCATTTGCCAGCACTCATTTGAAACTTACATAACTGATAAGATTTTAAGTATGAGAGTTCCACCCAAAGTCCTCTCTGCTTCCACTGGAAGGGTGAAGGCACCACACTTTGGGAATCATCGGTCCAGTCCAACCTCCACTTTGAATAGAAGGATAAACTGAGGCCCAAAGTGGCTCAGGGACTCGAACCTCCTTCTGTCTGCTGCTAGAGGACCACGCTGGGCTCTTCTGTGCGGGGTGGGGGTGGGGGAGGTGTCTGGGGAGAAAAGAGGAAGGAATGGGCAGTGCTGACTTGTGAACAGAGGCTTCAGACCAGACCCAGAGCGGGCGGCTAAGAAGGGGAGAGGGAAAGACAGAGCCCAGCCTTGTGCCGCTATGGAGAAGGAGGTTTGCGCAATGGCTGAAGTTAAATGCCCCGTAGGTGTGCAAAGTGATTTCTACTTGAGCGTTTACTCAGTAGCTACTCAGCAAAGCGGATGTTTTCTTCCTATCTCATTTACATTACTCCTTGAGATTCAGAGAGGTGCAGCGCTTTCCAAAGGCAGCCCAGCAAGTGGGATGGGGTGCAGCGTAACCTTCCTAGGGGAGGACCGCGCTGCACTTCTGGTTGGATGTGTTACAGGAGGGTTGTTTGCCGGGAGCCACGGGCAGGCTGAATGGAAATGGGAACTATAGGCAGGCGCTGTAGACCCAAAGTGCACTCCCTTCTTGGTGAATCCTCTAACTTTCTTGAACCTCAGTTTCCTCATTTGTAAAGTGGAGATGCGCGTCCTCCCTCACAGGGTGTGAGGATAAAAATGATGACACTGGAAGGAAGAATGCCTGGCGCACGGAGGCACTCAGCAGGCTGCGCCGGGACTAATGAAGTGAGCACACGGGCTGGCCGCGGACGAGTTGCCCCTGCTAGCCGCTCGCCAAGCCCTCGACCCAGGCATCCCCCGCGGCGCCTATTTCAGCTGATGCGAGCAAGTCCCAGATGGGTCCGCAGCCCCGGGCCGCCAGGGCGGGACAGGCCTGCCTTCCAGGTGGCTGGCGACGCCCCTGGGGAGAGGCCGCCCCCTCGCTCGGCCAGGCCAGAGAGCTCGCTCCTCTGTGCGGCTACTTGGGCTCAGCGCGCTGCGCTGCGTCCCAGCAGTGCGATCTGGACTCCCGCGGACTAGGGCCGTCATTAGCATTCCTCCTGCGTTTTTTCTCCCGGGTTATTTATTTTTCTGTGAGGAAGGAATGTGGGGAATTTACCGCAGGGCGCTGGCCTTCGTTTTCGGCTGCGCCGCGGCCTCTTCCCTGAGAAGGAAGCAGTCGAGACAGATGGCAGCGCGCGCGGAGGCGGAGGCGAAGGGCGCTGGGCAGCGCGGGCGCGGGTTATGTAACTGCCAAACCTTCGCCCCAGGCCGCGCTGCTGCGCGATCCTGCGGGGTTCTTCCTGTGCAAAGATTCCTTTCTCTCGGCTGGTTTTGACTTGGGATGCCAGGGGTGGGGATTCCCGGAGCTTCCAGCCTCTGCTGGGCCATCCTCACTGCTTGCAAAGTCACCTCATCTCCATCTCTCAAGACCTAGGGCAAATGCCACCGCCTCCAGGCAGACTTCCCCGTTGATTCTTCCTAGCTCCTTTTGCTTCTAGGTTCTGTGTTCCCTGAGGAGGCTCTTGAAACATTCCACCTCTCAGGTCCCCTGCAGCAACTTGAATCGCCACCCACAGATTTGTTGCTTTCTTCTTTTCTCTCCTTTCCTCCAGGCACCACCCTCAAGATCCCCAATCTACAATCCAGATGAATCTCAGTCTTCTGCAAGGACCAGTGATGGAGCAGATGTGAATGTGGGAGGCTCTGGATGTGGGAGTGATCATCCTTTGGTAGTTACTGTAGTCAACACTTTTTTTTTTACTTTTTTTTTTTTAGTGTTGGCTCCTCTGTCACTGCCTTGTATCCCAGTCCCTTTTTATACTTTATTTGGAGACAGGCCCTTGCTCCTTGTCCAGGCTGGCCTCAGACTTGCAGTCCTCCCACCTTGGCCTCTAGAGTAACTGGAATTACAGTCTGCCCAGCAGATGCCTGACTGGCCAGCATGCACTGCAGCTCTCCAGGGTGACAGTGTTTACTGGGCCTGGGGCACTTATGCAAGGCTGCAGGAAAGGGCCATCCCTTTGTGTAGGGTCCAGAGTGTGTCAGGCCTCAGGATGAGTGCTGATCAAGGAGTCTGGGTGGAGTGATGAGGGATTCCTGGAAGAGGTGCCCAAGCTGGTTCCACAGCATAGGTGGGAATGGTGAGTGTGTTTTGCAGGTGGGGCTCTGCAGAAAGAAGGCACCTGGGGCCTGGGGTCAGTACAGTGGTCCCAGCTCAGACCTCACTCTGCTCTTTGTTGGCTTTGAGATCTAGGATGTGTTAGTTCTTGGTGCTTCATTTTTCTCATCTCTAAAATAGTCATAAAAGGCCGGGGTATAGCTAAGTGGCATAAATGCCTGCCTGGCAAGGCAAGGTCCTGATACCTGGTACCAAAAAGCCAACACAACAACAACAATAAAAACAACCAGTCGGGGAAACTACCCACTTGGGCCCCCCTCCTGTCCCTCTCTTGGACAGGAACTTTATTTCTCTCAATAAATATATTCTGCTCATTAAAAAAAAAAAAAAAAACAGTCATAGGGAACCTTCTGGTGGTACCAGGGATCGAACTCAGGCCCTTGCACTTGCCAGGCAAGTATGGGAACCTTCTTTTGGATTCATGATGAGGATTAGAGCAAAAGCTCATGAGCCCAGCGCTCAGCAGCATTGGTTGCTCTCAGAACGTCCGCTGCTGTCCTGTTTGTCAGCTTCATCATTGTTCCACAAGCACCTGTGCCTGGGTGGGTGGGGGAAGCCAGGAATGCAGAAATGCGGCAGCCAAGGCCTGGCCTTGAGCCTCTTGTGGTCTATGTAGCGGTGACATCAGCCCTGTGCTTCAAGGCAAGTCATACTTGCGCCATCTTAGGTTTGAATCTCTGTGGTGTGACCTTAACAAGTCACTGCACCCATCAGAGCCAGTTTTGAGATGAGTTCTGGGGACCTCATGCATTGCTGGCAGACAAGGCCTGCCATGGTTCCTGGCAGAGGGGCACACACCTTTTGGGGTGACTTTTGCTATTGTGAGTGACGTGCAGAGCCATGCAGATAAAATATTGGTGCATCAAGGCAGGTTTTGGGAAATGGGTGGTGGCGTGTGAATTACCTGGGAGGTTAGGGGTGAGGGCGTGTGGGGAGGGGAGAGGCAGAGAACCATGTGAGTGGGGCCTGCACACACCTTCCTGCAGCTGGAGCTTGTGGGGCAGGTAGGGACCTGGAGCTGCTGGTTCCCCTCTGCCATGGCTGAGGGCTCCAGGAGTTTAATGAGTTCTGAATGCCAGGGTTCAGAGGACTCTCTTCTGGATCCTCAATGTTCTGGGGAGACAGCGGTGAGTTCTGAGCAAGAGGAAAAGGCGAGTGGAGCTGTGAGCAGAGGAAGGCGAATCTGGCTGCGTGGGGTGGGTTGATTGGAGGGGGAGAGACTGGGGGTGGAGAGGCCATTTAAAAGGCTGTTGCAAAATCGGTTCTGCTGATAAAGAGCTGGGCTGAGTCATCTGTGGAGGAGAGAAGACATATCCTGCTCCGCTGTTGCTGTCGAGGTGGGATTTTCCTCCTTCGCCAGCCCGATGACTGGCTTCCTTTCCGGAGGCTGTGAGAACTGAGGCTTCGGTCAGCAGGAGCTGGGCTGCAGCATCCAGCTGGCCCCGGCCGGAGCAAGTGAGAGCAGCACTGGAGGTGCCTTGGGGGTTTGGGGGTGTAGCTTGGGCATGTGGCATCCCCTGTCTGGTGTAGCTTTCCCTCTGGTGTGGAAGGAGAGACATGTGTGGCATGGCTGGAGGTGCTCCCCGTGCCTGATGGAGGGAGGGGGCTGTGGGTCTGCAGCCTCTCAGGGTCTCACCTTCTGCCTCTGGCTGGATGGAGAAGCCCTGGGCAAGGAGGCTGTCATTTCCTCCTTTCCTGGAGAGGATGCCAGGCAGGGCTGGCAAAGCAGGTACGCATTGCTCAGATCGCTTTATCTCCCTGCCCCAGCTGAGCCAGAGCCTGTCCTGTCTGTGGTCATTGGTTCCTTCCTGCCCCCCCCGGGGGGGGCAGTTTACCCGGTTGCCAGGACTCACAGGCAGCCATAGTGGGCAGCTCCCTGGGTCTCACTGGGTCTTCCCATCTCTGGCTGCCTCACCCACCCCACTGGATCTGGGCTGAACACTTTCATTGACGGCAGGCATGTGAAAAAGCATTTCCTTGAATTCACCTTCTGCTCTGGCCTCTCTTGCCCTGCCTCACTTCCCTCCTTTGGATTCTTGATCAGGCCTAATGATGGGTGGAAAAAGCAGCTTCCTGCAGAAGGCGATATGGGTCGGGAAGAGGCCTTGTTCCTGGCTGAGTAAAGCTAATATTAGGGACCTCCTGACTTCCAACCTCATGGCCTTTCCACTCCACCCATCTTTAGTACCCTATCAGTTTTTTCTACCTTAGTGAGAATGAGTTTATCAGTTATTCTTCTGAGAGGAAGAGTGAAGAGAAAGCATGAGATGTCCAAAGTGGCTGAGTTTCCAGGGCAGAGGGTCCTGCATAGAGAGGGGCACTGATAATGGCTGGCTGCACAGGAGCCCTGCACCTTTCCTGGAGCCCCTGCCTGGAAGGCTCTGTGCTTAAGAGCTGAAATTTGGCAGCCAGACCTTCTAGCTCTTGAATCACAGCTGTGCCACTTTCGGGCAGTGTGATCCTGGGTGGGCAGCTCTGGGTCTGGGTCTCGAGTAGGAAATGGGAGGAGTAATAGAATCTATTTCCTGAGGTTGCTGCGTTGGAACAGGATGGTGACTAATGGTGTGCAGCCTCACCGCGGGCTGCAGTGAGGTGGTAACTGCAGCAGGGTGCCCTCCTCCCAATGGCTTCGCACCCTTTGGTGCACCTGTTGGACAGAAGTATGCTGACCCCAGGCAGCTCTTCCTTGTTGTACTCCACTCTGTCTTCTCTGGGCTGTCCTTCTGCAGGGCTCCTGACCCAGGCTCCAGGGGAATTTTACAGGGCTGGCTTCCCACATGGCCCTGCACTGGGGTGAAAGGGTGGCAGGGAGGTCTGGGGTTATAGCTCAGTGGGCTCTGCCGGGCAGGTTAAGTGCCTGTCCTGTTACCCGAAGCCTTCTCCTGTCTGACAGCAGAAAGCACACTCTTAGGCCAGGTGGTCACTGCCAGAGGTGAGTTTCCTCTGGGAATTTTAGATAAAGCTGCTCTGCTGGCGCCCTCTGACATGGATGGTTACCAGGGTTGGCTAGCCAGCCCCTCCCCCTGCCTGCTTTGTTTGCAGGGTGGCAGAAATCATGGGGCTGTAGGCTGGGTCTGGTCCAGAGCTCCCGCTGAATTCCTTTTCTGTGGAGTCACTGTGGTCTGGGGTGGGAGTGCAGCTTGTGGCCTCCTGGCCTTTTCTGTCACTCTGGGCTTAGCACAGTAGCACAGGCAGGGCCTGTCCAAGCCTGGGAGGTGGGGGAGGTCACAGTTCAGGCCATGAGCCAAGCTGAGCCAGCAGGGGTCAGCACACCTGGCTCCCAGTCCCAGACCTCCTTGTGACCCCTTGGCTCCCTTTTCTCAAAGGGCTGTCCACATTGGCATTTAAGGATTTTCCAAATCCATGGCCTTTGAGAGGCAGCCTGGAGATGGGATCGAAGCACAAAAATTAGGGGAGGGCTGGGGATATAGCTGAGTGGTCTAAGTGTCTACCTGGCAAATGCAAGGACCTGAATTTCAATCCCTAGGACCACATGCTGTGTTGGTCCCAGAACCCCAGGCATGCTGTAAACCCAGCAAAGGAGAGGTTAGGATAGGAGGATCACTGTGAGTCTGAACTGTGTAGCAAGATCCTGTATCAAATAAATAAATAAATATTTTTTAAAAATTAAAAAAAAGAAAAATTAGGAGAAAAGCTGAAAAATGCAGGGACGTTGAGAGGTCTTGGATATTCTAACTTAGAAGCAATGTGTAGGATGCTCACCTCATCTCACAGATCCTTGATATTCTCAATGAAATACGCATGTTGGTAGGAGGCTGAGGCAGAAGGATCACTCAAGCCCAGAAGTTCAAGATGGACCTAGGAAATACAGAGATCCCACCTGAAAGTAAATAAACAAATGAATAAATGTGCCTAATAACAGGTTGTGCCCTATAGGTGCTGTGTGACGTGTGTGTGTAACATACACCCAGTGAGTGTTAGGTACCACTGCTGAAGGTGTGTTATCAGACACACACTCTGGGGGGCACTGGGGGTTATCGTCTTGTGTCCCATGGGAACCTCTGAAAAGTAGTTTGGCTGGAAGAAGAAGCTTTTTTTCTGTGTGGTTGTGCTGGACCCAACCACATCTACTGAAAGTCAACAGACGGAGCAGCTTTACAGCTAAGAATGTCTACTGGCGGGACACACCTTGGCTGGGGTGAGCTCGTGTCCGTGCAGTAAACCCAGCTTGTGCACTCGGGACATGGTTCTGGAGATGTGAGAACTGCATGGAGAGTTTGACCCAATGGAGATCAGCTCTGAGATTCTGGGGTTCTGTCATTTGGGGCCAGAATCCCCACTGTGTGAACCTCAGGATCCTGACCTGTCTTGTGGATCTCTCTTCTAGAGGTGCAGCAGAGTTGCATCAGCCCTGGGCAGAACCAGTTGCCAGTTCTGCCCAGGGTAGCATCAGCCCTCTGCCATATCCACCAGGCCTTTGTGCTGGTGCCTGCTGGCATGGGTGACCTCACTATCACCTCTCAGTTCCTACATCAGGTACTTTCAGCTTCTCCTTAGTTAGCAAGACAGTGTCTCTGAGAGGTACAGTGCCTTGCCGAGTCACACAGCTAGTAAGTGGCAGAGCTTGGATTTGGACCAGGAGGCCTGGGCTTCTTTGTTCAGTTGTTTTTTGAGTTAGGATCTGGCTGTGTATTCTAGGCTGGCTTTGAATTCACTGTGTAGTTCAGGCTGGCCTTGAACTCATGGAGATCCTCCTGCCTCAGCCTTTTGAGTACTGGGATTACAAGTGTGAGGCCTGGGTTTTAAGGAGAGCAGAAGAAATGGACAATGCATAGGCTGAACAACCTCTCAGAGATGTCCTGTGTGACTGATGACCCCTACTTTTGGGTTCTTCCAGGGAAGCAGCCTAGGTCACCTCTTTACCATTTGTAGATGGGGTGACCCAGTCCTGAGCAGGTGAAGTGGGCTGTGTGCTCTCACTGTTTCCAACAGCCTGGTGGAAGCTAGGCACCGGGAGAAAGAAGGAAGGAGGAGCTTGGGAATAGAGCTTTTGCCCGTGTGGCCTGGACCAGCAAAGCTGCCATCTGTCCTGTCGGGCTTCCTATTGACTACGTGTGGAAGTCAACAGGCTCTACCATGCGCTGCTCTCTGGGCCTCAGGTTCCCCATCTATAAAATGGGGGTAGCAGTAAAATAGCTCCTCCAGTAGGAACCTTCCTGCTCTGGGAGTCTAGGAATCCTAAGGTGGCTGGCAGGGTGCCTAAAAAGACAGTCCCTGGAGCCCCACTCAGCATGTCACAGCCAGCACTAATGAGGTCAAAGCAGGAGGGAGGGCAAGGTCAAATTCCTCAAGAACTAATTAGCTTCTCACGGCAGGGGAGCAGGGGAGCAGGGGAATGATGATGAAGAAGGGAGGCCTTGTGGTTGGCCACAGGCTGACCTGCCCGTCCTCCCATATGTCCTCCTGCTAGCCATTTGTCCTCACATCCACTCACTCGTCTTGCTCTTCTGTTGCTCATCAAGCCTAAGCTGAGCGTTGACTGGGCCCCTGCGGTGAACTGGGGATAGAAAGAGGAACGGCTGCTGACAGTAAGCCTAGTAAGGACCTGACCTCAGGCTCCCGACCAACCGAATCTGGCCCCCAAGCTGAGTGTCTCCCCACCCCTACTGCCCAAAGGGACCCTGGGCGCGGGCTGTGGATCGACACCAGCCTTGCCATCCTCGGTGTGTGACTTTGGGTTGGCTATTTACACGTGTCGAACCTATTTCCTCTTCTGCACAACGGGCAGGTACTGCCTTATCTCCTAGAATTCTGGTGAGGACAGAATGAAAGAATGCCATACTTTGCTCCAGTCACCGTGGATGGACGTTAGCCCGATTTATTACTTCTCTGGTGTTAAAATATATGGATTTTTCAGTGACTGTTTTAAGTCAAATGGGAAGAAAACTGACAGTGTGACCATTTCCTGATTATAATGCGCAGTAATCAGAGAGGAAGGGACACTTTTCACTGTGTAGCTTTATGTTTTTATTTTTAATACATAAAATGCGAATATATTGTCTGTACTAAAAACGAATATTACTAGTGCTAGTGCTTTATAAAATCAAAAGTTGTTGACTATACTACAACTTTGAAAGTGCAAAGGACCCTTAAAAAGGAACATAGAACAGGTCCCAGGGGTTCGCTTTTGCATTCTGCAGTCACCACCAGGGGCGCATGCTGTGCCGAGCACTGCTCTAACAGCCAGTAGAGTGACAAGTTCTTCACGGCCCTTGTCCCTTAGAGCTATACTAGGTGAGAAGACCGGTAATAAACAAGGAAACACGGGATGGAGATTATTTCAAATTGTGGTGAACACTATGAAGAAAATAAATTGGCCAGGAAAAGGGGAAGATGGTCCAGAGAAGGGACATTCAAACTGAGACCTGAGCCCCAAGAAGGAACCAGCATGGAATGCCAACAGAAAAGATTGTTCATGCAGCGGGAACAAGTACAAAGGGCCTGGGGCAGAACACACTTGGATTTTTTATTAATGTATTTGATACAGGGTCTCACTACACAGCTCAGACTCTTAGCAATCCTCCTATGTTCAGCCTCCCCAGCGCTGGGATTACGGTCATGTGCCACCATGCCCGGTCTCAGTGGCTGGCTCAGCACACCCTGGAGTGGGGCCAGCATGGCATATGGTACAGGGGATCGAACCCCGGTCCCTGCACTTGCCTAAGCAGGCGCTTAGTCCATTGAGCTTTCTTGCTGGTATTATTAAAGGACAGAGGAAAACCAGTATGGCAGAGCCTAGGGAGAAGAAAGGTGATAGGAGACAGGTAAGGTGCTCTCTAGGGACCTTGGCTTCCAGGTGAGGAGTCAGGTTTGGTGAAGAGCTATAGCAACACCCTCCAGGGGCAACCCAAGTAAAGGCCAGCAAAGGCTGGAGAGCTAGTCAGAGGAGGCTTCACAGAGATGGTGGCATTTGTGTTAAACTATGAAGGTGGGTCAGGTATCTTTGTAAGGGCTGATTCTAGGCACAGTAAAGATCAAATTCCAGAGGAAAAGGTCATGTTTGGAGGGCACCAGGGCCATCTGTGTCTGCACTGCCCTGTAGCTCTGCATTCCTGCTTGCTAACTGAGCCTCTGTCCCTCCCTGCAGCCTTGGGCCAGAGCACCAGCCTCGCTGAGAAGGACCTGAAGGAGGCCAAGGCACGGAGCCAGCAGATCGCAGCCCAGCTCACCACCCCTCCCAGCTCCAGCTCTCGGGGTGTCCAACTCTTCAACCGGCGCCGACAGAGGGTGAACGAGTTCACCTGGGAGAGCCACGGGCAGAGGGGGCCAAAGCCCAGCCAGGAGTCCCTCAGGGTGCTCCCTGCGAGTCCACCAGGCCATGCTCCAGGGCTCTACCTGAATTCACCTGCGCCATCCAAGCCAGGCCCTCCTAGGCTCCCCAACTCCCAGAGCCCCAGCCAAGGGGTCCCTGGCCACAGCATGGAGGGGTACTCAGAGGAGGCCAGCTTGTTGCGGCACCTGGAGGGGGCCAGTGAGGAGGAAGAGGTGCCTCTGGTGGTATATTTAAAAGAGAATGCAGCCCTGCTAACAGCCAATGGCCTCCACCTGTCCCAGAATCGGGAGGCCCAAGAATCCCCGCCACCCGCTCCTTCAGCTGAGGGCCACAGTCCAGCTACAGATGTCAACCAAAACCTGTCCTCACCTGGCACCACGCTTACCACATCAGTTTCTAACAGTAACTGCAACCCTCCAGCCACAGACATCAATCAGAACCCCCCGATAACTATCATCCCGCAGAACCCAGCGCTTTCCGGGGTCCAACAGAATTCACCCGTAGCACAGCACACAACAAATGGCACCACACCGGAGTCCAGACCCAGCACCGTGTGTGCTGATGGGCCACCCCAGGCGCCAGTGGAGGAAGTGATGTCCAGCATACTCCTAGTTGATAAGGTGTCAACTCCACCTACCACCGGCACCTTCTGTAGAGAAGCCACTCCCATCCCCAGCTCTGGGCCTCCAGGTCCAGATTTCATGTCCAGCTCCCTGCTCATTGATGTCCAACCTAGCACCCTAATGATGTCAGCAGAGCCTGAGATGTCTGGGCGGGCACCTGCCACCACGCCTACCAAGGTGTACAGTGAGGTCCACCTCACCCTGGCCAAGCCTCTGTCAGTGGTCAATAGGACGGCCAGGCCTTTTGGGATCCAGGCAGCAGGAGGCACCAGCCAGGTGGAGCGGAGTCCCATGATGGAGAGACGACACTTTGGGGAGAAAGCTCCAGCTCCCCAGGTTCCCACCATGGTAGACAGGAGTCCTCGACCTCAAAGACATATCATGTCCCACAGCCCCATGGTAGAAAGGAGGCTGGTGGGGCAGCGAAGCCCAGCCCTGGAGAGACGGCCCTTGGGGAACTTCGCCCCACCCCCTACCTATGCAGAGACCTTGTCCACAGCCCCCCTGGCTTCTCGGGTTCGGTCTCCCCCTTCTTATTCTGCCCTGTACCCCAGTTCTGACACTAAGCCTTCTCATCTGAAGGGCCAGGCAGTTCCTACCAGCAAGACAGGCATTTTAGAGGAGTCCATGGCCCGCCGGGGCAGCCGCAAATCCATGTTCACCTTTGTGGAGAAGCCTAAGGTGACCCCGAACCCAGACTTACTGGATCTGGTGCAGACGGCTGATGAGAAGCGGAGGCAGAGAGACCAGGGGGATGTGGGTGCTGAGGAGGAACCCTTCGCACTGGGGGCCGAGGCCTCCAACTTCCAGCAGGAGCCTGGCCCTCGGGATAGAGGCAGCCCTGCAGCAGCTGAAGATGCTGTCCCCGAGTGGGCCTCCTGCCTCAAGTCGCCTCGCATACAGGCCAAGCCAAAGCCCAAACCCAACCAGAACCTCTCCGAGGCCTCTGGGAAGGGAGCAGAGCTGTATGCCCGCCGCCAGTCACGGATGGAGAAATACGTCATTGAGTCTGCTGGCCACACAGAGCTGGCCCGCTGCCCGTCTCCCACCATGTCCCTACCTTCATCCTGGAAATACTCCACCAGTGCCCCAGGGGGCTTTCGCGTAGCATCCCTCAGCCCTGCGCGGACACCACCTGCCTCCCTCTACCATGGCTACCTGCCTGAGAACGGAGTCCTGCGCCCAGAGCCCACCAAGCAGCCGCCCTACCAGATGCGGCCCTCGCTCTTTGTCCTCTCACCCATCAAGGAGCCTAGCAAGGCCTCAGCCCGACAACCACGAGTGACCTCGTCCCGAGCGGCCTCAGCCCGAGTGGCCTCACCGCGAGCTGCCTCCCCTGCCAAGCCAAGCTCCCTGGACCTGGTGCCCAGCCTGCCCAAGGCTGGGCTCCCGCTGTCGCCTGCCCTGCCACGGCCCTCCCGCTCCTCACCTGGCCTCTACACCGCTCCTGGCCAGGATGGCCTCCAGCCCACTGCTGTGAGCCCCACCTACAGCAGCGATGTCTCCCCTGTGTCTCCCTCCCGGGCGTGGTCTCCCCGAGCCAAGCAGGCTCCCAGGCCCTCCTTCTCTACCCGGAATGCTGGGATCGAGCCTCAGGTGTGGAAGCCTTCTTTCTGCTTCAAGTAATGATCTTCCCAAGGGGTCCCACTGCCAGTCAAGGCCCCTTCTCCAAAGGCCATAAAGCAGACCGGTTAGGAAGCAATACAGGGCTTTTGGAGGAGCATGGGGCATCCATGGCTCAGGCACCACCACTGCCACCTGCTAGCTGTGTGAACCAGGGCATGTCTCCACTTGAGCTGCAGCAGGCTTCTTCCCACCACAAGGGGCCTGGGCACCGTGTGGGGAGCAGAGGGTCACGGGGTGAGAACTTGCCTGGTTCCCTGAACGGCAGAGGGCAACCTTTGGCCTTGGTAAGAGACAGGAATGGCAGCATCTGAGGCCAGCGTCTTGCTGGGGGAAGATAGGGTCAGGAGGCGGCTCTGATGGGACCTTTGGAGCAGGCGGAGCCTACCAGTGCCTATGGAGTTCTTCAGCCAAGGGTCTGCCTCCTCAGCTGCGTGGCATCTTTCCTGCTGTTGCTGGATTCTCATCTCCACAAGTCTGTCTCTTCCCTCCCTGCCTCCTGAACACTGATTCTTTGCTGCTTCAGAGAGTTTCACCTGCCTCCACTTTTCCTCCTCTCCTGGATCTTTCTGTGGATTCGGACTTAACTCCCTGCTGTCTGATGCTTTTCTTCCTGCCCCTCTTCCACACCCTCTTTAGGACCCTGCTGCACCTAAGTGACTCCTGGGCCCCGCTGACCCCAGTCCTGCTTCCACCTAGCTTGCCCTCACAGTTTGGGGGTGGGGGCATTCCACGGATTATGAGAGGAGATCCCTGAGGAGGGCTGTGGGGTGTAGGGGTGATGCTAGGAGGTATCCTTGAGATGTTCTAGTGTTAACCTCAGCCAAGAGCTCCCTGGCTAAAGGAAGCTACCTCAGTGCTGTAGGGAGATGCCCCAAGGAGAGAGGCAAGGAGGCAGTCTGCTCCCCCTACCTCCTGTACTTTCTATTTGCTGGGTGAGACCTGGCCACTTTCCCTCTCTGGGTCGATTCTCTCCTTTATACAAAAGGCCCTTCTAGCTGAGATGATCTGTAAGGCCTGAGAATTGAGGACTTGGGGGAAAAAGGTTTTGTAGGTGAAGAGGGTACCCTGGGAAGAACAGAAAACAAAGTGGGCTGTTGATGGACTGAGTTAGCTGTGGGCCTGGTGGGTGTGGTTGGAAGGAGCTGCTGTGGGAGGCCACAGAATCAGAAGCCTGAGCTCAGGATTTCACTGAGAGAGTGATGAGCATCAGGGCTGGTGCGCAGCAGCCCGGAGGGAAAGGATGCGGAAGACCCCAAGTCGAAGTCTGGGACTTGGACCTGGATTCAGACAGGCTGGCTGCATGCCTCCATTTGGGTCTTAGTTTTCCCATCCACACAGCAAGAACATTAGTCAGGTAACCTGAGATCCTCAGCTGCTCCTCTGAGGTGATGTAGCTCCTCAGAACAAAGCTTCTTGGGGTGTTGAGAGAATACAGGCGAAAGAGGCAAGATGCTGATGGAAGCGTCCCAGGCTGGGGGCTGAGGCCACCCACTTTCTCTTTCCCAGCCCTATTTCTGGGCTCCCAGAGGAGTGAAGGGTGGTGGAGGCGGTACCCATGCCGGGCTGAGCCTGCAGCTTTCCTGAGCTCTGGGCTCATCTCCATGGGAACAGGGGTGCTTGCTCAGTGAGCTCATGCCACACATCAGAAAGAGGGGTGGGGGAAGTGGCTGTAGGGAGCTCAGTACCTCATGCCAGGCCCCTCCCAGAGCACAGTCAAGGCCCTGTGGATGGCAGGCTCCCTTGAGCCCCAGGAGGGAGCCAGCAGTGGGAAAAAGCCCACTTCCCTCGTGCAGCTCCTGTCACCAGGCTGAGCTCTTCCCCCCAACTTTGTTTTCTGTCCTGTTCTCAATACACTCTGCCTCAAATCTGTCTTGCTTCTTTCTTCTGCACTGCTGCTGCCTGCCGCCGTCAGGGGTCCCTCTGCCCTCTGGTCTGGCCTGGGACATGGAGTGGGACTGCTCAGCTACTGCGTGTGAAAGTGAAGCTGTGGGCTCCTGGGCTGCCTGCACTGTTGTGTGTATGGATCTGAGGGGTGGGAGGCTGGTAGGGCATCAGAGGTCAGGACTTCCTCCTCAGCCAGCCCCTACGGCATACAAGCCCTGTGCAAGTTATCTCCTGTCTTCCCCTTCCCCAAGAAGTTGGCCAAAAGAGCTATGGAACACGGGAAAACACACTGCCTCTCAGGGCCTGGATTTCTTTCAGTTCTTTAGAAGTGGAGCTGAAAGGCCTTTAGCCAGACCAGCACTATCCAGTTCCCTTGCTCTCTTCCCTCACTACCAAATGTTTCCCACACTCATCACCATCACCACCTGCCTCCCAAGGCACAGTGTCTATGCCAGTTGGATAGGAAGCAACTGCCAGGTCGGTGCCTGGTTTCTGTGCAACCTCACACGACCCCTTCCTGTCTTGTGCCTCAGCTTCCCCTTCTGGGCAATGACGGCCTTGCAGAAGGTGTTCTGGGAGCTGTGTGGATTCTGTTAGTCCCTGCTGCCTCTGTTCTACCTGTGCCTTCACCTCACATGGGTGCCTGCTGTGGGCCTTGGGCAGGGCTGATGGGGTGTTGCTTTCTGAATTTTCACCCACTGCATTCCCAAGGAGCCTAGTATATACATGCATTGAGCCCTTGGGCAGAACTGCACAGTTCTGACTTCCCGCAGCCTTTTGTATTGCAGCCTTTTGTATTGGGCACTGCCCCTCATGCACTCAGTTCTTGGACTTGGCAGTCAGTATGAGGTCAGGCTCTGGCCCGCCTCCAAATGGCCAGGAGCTGCTCACTACTGCCCCCAACATTCCAACTCGTGTCTGAACCATGCCAGACTATTCTTGGTTGAATTCTCTTACTTCCATAGTTGGACCCAGCAATGCTCTTGCAGCCATGACAGGCAGAAGCCATGTGTTAGAGACTTTTAGACAAGTGTAGCTCCCCCTGCTCTAGCTTCCTCCTCTCGATGATGAGCACTCACTTCTCTGCCTCAGTGGCTGTTGACTGACTTGGGTCAGTCCCCTCCTGCTCCTGTCTCTGCCTGCCCTCTAAGAGTAGCACTTTTGCCCGGTAATGGGACGTGCCTGAGTCTCCCTGATTTGGCATTTAGCCCTGAAATTCTGTTGTCAGCACCTAGCCCTTCCTGTCTCAACATGGGGCAGAGACCTTCCCAATCTCCTCTTGGTAAGTCCCAGGGTCTGTCACCCATAGGGACCTGCCCGCAAGCTTCCTGGGATGTATCACAGACACAGAGAAGCACTTAGGGTCTCTGACTCACATGCACAGCTCTGGCCCTGGAA
>NDGN011513827.1:4639-16815 GCA_002564285.1 Tympanoctomys barrerae
TGTCTGTCTGTCTGTCTCTCTCTCTCTCTCTCTCTCTCTCTCTCTCTCTGTCTCTCTGTCTCTTTGTCTCTCTGTCTCTGTCTGTCTCTCGGTCTCTGTCTCTCTCTGGCTGTATCTCTGACTCTCTCTATCAAGACGTTTCTTGTTTGCTGCTTTCTAAATCAAAAAAATTTTTGTCAGGCTGTCATTATAAGAACATTACCTTTACTTTCACAAAGATGCAGAAATTACTCCCCAGCATCATAGATGAGGCACAGGAGATCCCTAGAGAGAAACACATTAAAAAACTGAATTGTAGATCAAGACCAGCTTCATAAAACCAATTCCCCTGTTTTTCTAACAAATGAAACATCCTTGGATTTGGTAAGATGGGATTTGGCAGTTCTATACAAAGCACTCAGGAAAATGAATAATTATAACTTAGGGTGTCATTCAAAAACCACAGAATTTACTTATATATTTATAACATGCAAATAAAAAGCAGGTAAGACATACTAATTAGGAATATCACAGACAACAGTAAGTCCATCTGGTACTTGGAATTTCAAGCTCAGTCTCTGTCTAGGTAATATTTTAAAAATCAGAATTCCGACCATTGTTTTGAAATACATCAGGTAGAAATGAGTGCAGATAAATGAGAGATTTATGATTCACACATTACATACTTCATGAATTAGCTGCTCTTTTACTTCGGCACAATGAGAAATGGGTAAATTCCAACTCCTCCAAAAAAATGGACCAGATGTCTAAGTTAAGTATATAATAGGGAAAGGACTCCATATTGAAACAAAATATTGACGCTTTGTCCTGTACTTTTCATAACTTACCTGCTTTATTCCATTCTAGCTGGTTGGTGCTGTGTGATTTATCAGTTCATCCGAATGTGACAGGAGAAGGAAGGGCAGGTAGGAAGTGACTACCCACAGAACACTTCATGAATTTCATGTTCCTTTGGAAATTTACAAGTGCTGATTCCCACTATTATCACTATTTTGTCCCCTTATAAGCAGTTTCTAAGACAACCACATAAACAAATTGTGGACAAAAACCTTTCCTCATTTTATTTTAGCACAATGGAAACCAAATAAAATCTGCACTCCACCTTGAAGTATGTAAAACAAGAGGCTGCCTCAATGCAAAACCACAGTCCCTCTGCCCATGCCTGTTCAGTTCCCTCTTCTAGGTCCAATGGGTGTCGCCCCAAAGCCATTGGCCCTGCTCAGGAAACAGTTTGCGTGTTCAGGTACAAAGTCATCCTCTGCTTATAAGGCAGTCTTTGTCTCCATGTGTCTAATAATATACCTGTGCTGTAAAATACAATATCCAGCAGGATAGATAGATAGATAGATCATTCCATCTCAAAAAAAAAGAACACTTAGGCATATGATAGCATGATATGTGCTGGGACAACAAATCAGATAATATTGCTCCAGTTAGGTGAGTATAACATAGAAGCTGGCCCAAGAGGAAATTATTACTACATAGATAACACTGGGTTAAAGTTAAAAAAAAAATTGAAAAGGGGAAAATAAAGCTGTTTAAACATTAAACATTTGTTTAAATATTAAAGTAAAGTTAGCCTGACAGCAAAATCGATATTAAATCAGGCCTGGAAACTGTTTTACGACCTCAAACACTGGGCTTCTTAACTGCCAGTGTCATAAATGATGTCACTTTTCAGCATGATGGTGGCTGCCAGCAGGCAGGTCAGAAATGCCAGCTTTAATTTTAAAATGTTAATTTGTGATGTAATTTAGAGTTTACTCCCAGGGATAAGTGTCGCTTGCTGGGCATAAGCCCCTCAAAGTGCTGCTGTGAGCAAAATGCATCCCTCCTGATCTCCTCCGGAGCAGCGTGGTTTCCAGAGGGGCCTGCACATTCTCTCGAGTTTGAAGACAGTAATAAATGGGTTGAGGTTCTTTTCCAGTCAATGAAGACAGATTGTTGAGGAAATCTTTCTAGGGCAAAAGGAAAGGAAGCTATAAAAAGCGGTGTTTGCTGCACAGCCCTCTGTGAGCAGCTTGAGACGTAAAGCCAACAGTGACCACAGAGTCAGGCTTCAGTAGAACAAACAGTGGCCACCTGCCAACTGCACAGTGTGACTTGCTGGATGGTGGGGAGAGATGTTCTTTATCCCCCACCTTAAACTGCCCCCCAATACACCCCTTTACTAGCTGGTCCCCAAACTAGACATGTCCACATGACTGGCAGTGAAGGGCCTACCAAAATGCACAAGTGCTTGGGAAGAAACACTGGGCTTTGGCTTGTGCTTTGTTTAAGTTACTGCATCCCCGGAGGCAAAATGGTCTACAGCGCAGGTATCAGCCTTCAGGCAGTGGGGCCCCTGGACATGAACTCCTCAGAACATAGCACAAGGTCCTTTATGTATAAGCTCACCATACCCTAGAGATATGGAGTTCAACTAAGCTTTTGTCACCTAAGGTCCAGATACAAAGAAACACAGGAAATCTAAAGGTCAGGGTGTGTGTGCATACATGTGCATGCATGTGCGTGTGTGCGTGTGTGCGTGTGTGCGTGTGTGTGTGTGTGTGTGGAGTAGCACTGATGAGAGACATGTTTGTTTGCTAGGGCTGTCATAACAAAGTACAGAAACTCGCCGTCTTACAGTTATGAAGGCAGTTGTCCCAAACAACCTGTCAGCCAGGCCATGTTTCCCTGAAGGCTTTAGGGCAATGATAGCAAGCCTGTTAGAGCTTTCAAGGACACAAACCACCTGCTGTGGTATACATGCCCTAAGTTTGCCACCACTGCTCTAAGAAGAATTTGTTCCAGAGTTAACTTTCATAGGTCCTCAGATGCAAGAATGTAAGTCTTTTTCACATGGCTCCCTCCTCATATCTCTGCTTCTATCTCCAACATTCCCCTCTTATGAGGACACCATTAGGCCCCCACCCTACTCCAACATAATCTATCCTAAGTTAATTAATTCTGTCTGAAACAGCCTTATTTCCAAATAAGATTACACTTAGAGAAAGTGAGGGTGAAGTCTTGAGCCTATGAATTTAGGGCAGTATAAATCAACTTGTAACAGCAACAAGCAGGGTTGGACTCAGGAAGGGTCTAGATGATGAAAAGCACAGACAGACCATGAGTGAGAAGGGAGCAATAATATCAATTCCACACCACAATACAAGACTTCATCCAGAAGGGTCAACCAGGTAAGTCAGTGTACTAAAGCACCTGCTTAGGCAGGCTTAGGGACCAGGGTTCGATCCCTGGCATGCTGTGTTGGCCCCACCCATGGATGCACTGAGACAGTGACTGAGACTGGGCATGGTGGCACATGCCTGTAATCCCACCACTTGGGAAGCTGAAAACAGGAGGATTACTACAAATCTGACCTGTGTAGTAAGACCCTACAGACCCTGTATTAAATACATTTTTTAAAAAAGACTTCATTCCAAAAGGAGCATTGCTTGGAATTGAAGTCCCTGTGAACCTGGGAACACTCATTCTTCTCAAACAAGCAGTCATTTATTCTTATAATTGCATTTCTACTAAGAATTGGTAAGAGCTCATCTTTCCTTCTTAAAAGTCAAAAGTCTATAAAAAAAAAAAAAAAAACACTGAAATATTCAGAAAAGAGGCCAGTGGTCAATGGGTATTCCCCTCCAGAGGTAAAAGTCCAGATGATATATATGTGGTGCCAAGAATTAATACCATGTGGAGCTGTGGCACTGCCAGTCACCAGCACCTCTTCCAGAGAGCACGGTCTTGACCTGAGGACAGGCACTGTGTTAGTGGCAAGTCAAGGACTTCCCAAGGGCAACAAGGATTAATGCAGACAAAAGGAGACATTGTCTACAGCAGTCACAATTACAGAAGTTCAAAGTTGATGCACTCGTGGAGATGTTCCAGACTTCCTCAGCTGGCATGAGATCACTACATTATAATTTCTAAAAATCACAGAGGTCAATTTAGTCCAAAAGGTCTACAATTAAAATTTCATGCAATGAAATTTACTATTCATTTGTTTTCCTACACAGCTTAGAATAGGATCCTCCTTCTACTCCTCTCAGTAGATTTTCCTACACCTTTGGTCTTCTGTAAATTTAAACACATGCTCCTTCCTATAAAAGAGATGTATGGGTTCCTATAAATGTTGGTTTTAATAAACTCTTCTGCTTTCTGTCTGACCTAGTTCTGTCAAATTTGTGTTCACAAAGAGAGATAAGCAAGGAAATTATCAACAAAAGAACAATTTCTAATTAGAATAGCATTTTTTAAAAAAACAGTCGATTTTACAGGTGCAAATCAATGTCTCCAATTCATGCTCTGACTATTACTCTGAAGAGATTTGCTATTTTGATTTTTCTATAATATGAAGGTCACTTTTGTTCTGAGAGTGGAAGCAAGAGGAGCATGCAGAGGTGTTGTGAAAAGTGGTAGCCTTCAAAGACTTTTGTAGAAAGATTAAATATATAGCTTCTAATTGCTTATAATACAAAAAAGAAAGTCTTCTGTGGTAAGGTGACTTTGTGTCCAGGCCCAGAAAAGCAAGTCCTGCTCATAGCTTTAAGAAGAGATAATGCGGTAATCTTCTATGTCACATTGCATACAAGCTCTTCCACATTACTTCCATTAAAGGATCCAGGGTCTATGGAAACACCTTTTTAATGAGGTATATGAGTTAGCTACTTTTAACACTTACTAGACCCTCTTTTTATTTACATGGAGGCTGAGGAAAACAAGAATATTTATTTAATCTAGAATTCCAATATATGAGTCTTTACCTTCAAGGAAAAATATGCTTGCAAAAAAAATTTACAACACAAATAAGAGTACTGTAAATGCTTCTTTGAAATACTAACTGAATCTATCTGTATTAGTCTTTATGACTAATATAGCCAGCATAACTCCTGGCTATGAGAGGAGCTATAGGTACATAAAAGGAAGCAACCCCCTTCTCCTTGGATGAACATGTGAAATAACACCAATTACATATAGAATCATATTAATAGGGTTGAGATTAAGGTACAGTGTCCCAAATAGATTATGATAACTTCTGCTCCAGATTAATCTAAGACAGAAATTGCTTATTAATCACAGACAACACTGTCCTCTTCTGGTCACCTAATCTATGTGTAAAGTTTACCTTATTAACTTACCTGGGTATTAGTGTAAAAATATCAAGTATCCATCAATAAGTTGAGTTACCTCTCCTTGTAAGTAACTGAAAATATATCAAAGCCATTCAAAGAACACTGAAGTTACACCAGCCTAGGTGAATGGGAAGACCAAGGCAGTTGAATGGCTGCATAGTGTGGGTACCTACGTATTGAAAGCACTCCCGCTGAACCCAAGCACCCTTAAGACAGAAGCATCACCCCAGGGTGGGTGATCATGGGAGCAATTTGGAGGTGGCAGCTGTTCCTTTGAGAGCTGGAGCAAGGAGGGTGCCATCTTAGCTGGAGGAGGTCCTTAAGGGAGCAGCTGGTTCTAATGAGTCAACACACAGCAACTGCAGAAAACTTCTCTCATCTTACCAAATCCCCAATGAGTCACAGAATCACTTAGGAACATTATTTATTTTCTGCAGTGTGGCTTAACAGTTTTCAAAAAATT
Organism: Tympanoctomys barrerae; assembly: GCA_002564285.1. NCBI lineage: Eukaryota > Metazoa > Chordata > Mammalia > Rodentia > Octodontidae > Tympanoctomys > Tympanoctomys barrerae. The sequence goes on from NDGN011513827.1 coordinate 10,226, forward strand.
GCAGATAGTACTTGACACAAAGAGGTAGCACAAATGATGATAAAAATGAAATAAATTGTTTAAATTGCATTGGATTTAAAGTTACCCTTGGAACTTTAGAAGGATTCCACCCAACCTCTCTTCATCCAGAAAGAATCTAGGTCTCCTCAGAAAGTTCCAGATGCCTGCTGTGACCAGTTTTACTGCCCATCAGATTGAACCCAGCTTGTTGGCAAGGATGAATAACAAGACTCGTCTCAGATGTGACACAGATGACTTGATGCCCTCTGAGAAGCCACAGGTGCCTCCCATGTTAAGCCCCTCCAAGAGCACATGGGCTTCCAATTATAGACATCAAAGGTCTCCTATGGTTGGTGCTAGAGACTGGCTGTGAAAAGAGTTCAAAAAGGCAGACAGACCTGAAGCAGCTAACTCTTTTTCAGAAGGGCAGGGAGAAGAGCCAAGGTCCTGAGCAAGTTGGTTTCTCACTCTCCTCAGCCTCCTATCTGAGAAGAAGAGAACAGTTCTTTATGGCTGTGGGATGGGACTAGAACTCTTGCAGTGTAAAAGGTATGTCTGCTGCCAGGCCACCCACATCCCAGGTCACCCCAGCTGGATCCAAAGAATACTGATGACTATTAAAGCCCACAAGCACACGTTTGCAGTGTGCCCTCATTAAAGTGTGCTCCTGCAGCCAGGCTGTCAGTTTCAAAAGAGAACTCCTTTTAATTTTAACTAGAGCCATGGGCATCAGAAACAGAGGAGAAAGGGGATTCATTTATGAGTTTCTATGGCAGATTATGGGTTTTATTTGCTCCTTTACACCACTTTTCAGTCTGTCATTTTGGTAAGGTTAACCCCAGTGTAAAGTGTTCCCATAATTACCCTCGGAAACACTCCCAGCCTGCCGCATGCCAATAAATGCCTGGAATAACTGTCAGCCTAAATGAATCCCATTTGGACAAAATGATTATTGAAAGTTATTTTAGCTCCCTATTAGGCAGTTGTGGAGCAGAGCTGTAATCAAAATGTTTATTTCAATTAGAATTATTATGGTCAATAAAAGCCTCAAGTAGAAAGTAAACTACACTAAAAAAAAAAAAAAAGTAAAACTACACTTTATCAAATAAAATAAAGACCACAGCTAGTTAAACTTCTTTTTCACATGGTCTCTGTCCTAGAGTCTGACAAGAGGTACAATTATCAGCCTTTTCCACAGTATATTAAAGGTTTTTATAACCCAATTCCAAGCTGCTCTGAGTTGCTTGCCTTGGATGGACAGAACACTGGATTCTTACCCAATGGTTACCATGGCAGCAGCCAGGCACGTGGCCCTCTGTTTCTGAAGTTACAAAGTAGGGGGCACTGAGGAGAAGCCACAAGCACTGGAATGCCAGCAGAAGTACTTATTCACCCGACTGCCTCCGAGGACCAAGTGTGCATGAGCATTCTCGTTACTATAGCAGCAATTTCTTTTCCTGTGGCTCCCAAAGGTAGCTAGGAAAAAATACTTTTGCTATTAGGTCAGTGCAATCATCCTCACCAGAAAATAGTTTGAGGGCTTTATTTTTGGGCAGTGAGGACAGGGAGCAACTAATGAACTTATTTCTTTCTCTTTTCTGTTATCTGCCCTTAAGATAAAATCATGGCTATACACAGCAAATTACTTTCTTTCCCTAAATCCTATCGGGCTTAGTCATAACCCTGTGTGCTTAAAAGCATTGTGTCTTTAATGTAAATCTCAATACCCAAGCTACCTCCAAAGCTAACGCAGGATCTCTCTGGGTTAGACCCAGGCACTAGGGTTTTGCTTTATTTTTCTTGTAAATTTCCCAGATAATTTCTATGTGTATTTAATAATGCAGCTACTAGCCTCAGAGTGTGGTTGGTCTCTGAATCATAACACCAGTACCACCTTGGAACTTGTTGAAGGCACACATTCTCAGCACCTTTCCATAATTACTTAATCGGAAACTGATGTGGCACTAGAAAAACCTGTCTTAAATCCAACCAATGGTCAACTTTGAGAACTCAGTATGAGGGATCGTTCTTAAGAAGACCGTGCTTGCTTTAGCAGCATGCATACCATAATATTACAGGGAGAAACAAAGTAAAGAGGCTCATAACTAACTCACTTTTAAGAAAAGTCAGTGGTAGCCCCAAGTAGCAAAAGACTCATAAATCAATGATGCCTACTTTCTATCTGAATATGTGGGCAAACCTTATGAAAGAAAAGGTGCTAACAGTACTGCTTCATGCTCACCTCAAGGCAGAAAGTTCTCTGTGAACTGTCATCATGAAAGACAGCACTAGCTAAATTATAAAGAATTTACAATAATAATGAGTCAAGAATTTACCAACAGAAATTATAAGATATACAGTAACAGGCAGAGGTATCTCCAAAACAAAATCCTGAGTCCTCAAACGTTTTTTGCTTCACCTTTTCACCCTCATCTGCATCCATCCCTCAGATTCCTCTTCTTTCTAGGTTCCCAAGGACTTCATAATTCCCAGAGCTTTTCAGAACAGAGATGGGAACTGGTTAATGCCAAGATCTAAGTGATTTACATAATATCTGAGGTGAACTTAGAAAGTTACACAGAATTTCCAGGGACCAGGCTTCCATTTCCTCCCTTGGGAAATGTGTAGTATTGAACTTATAAACTTTTTCTGTTCCTACTATTGCTATGAGTATTTGCTTAATACAAACAAAAGCCCTGAACTAATAATTTTTTGGTTTTGGTACTGGAACTCGAACTCAGGACTTTGCACTTGCCAGACAGGTGTTAATGCCCCTGAGCTATATCCCCAGCATGAACTAATCATTTTTGAAGGACTTGTTTTTCTTATGCAACATGTTATCCAAGTCCATGGAGACTATCCAAAACACATTTCTCAAACTTAGAATCATCTCAGAAATCACAAGTTGCGTAAGCTTCCCTCAGAGGTTCAGCATCAGGACCACACTCCAACCTATGGACAGAGCTACCTTGGCCTGAGAGGAAAACAGATCAGCTCAAGACTGGAAAGGTTTTTTTGTACAATATTACCCCTCCAAGATTTTTTTGAAACTTTTTGTACATGAAGTCTTGAATTTGATGAAAGATTCTGGCAGGCCTGTCAAAACAGACTGTCATCCGGTTTCAATTTCATCCTGCAGTTAAAGACCATGGGATACAGTGGTTCACTCCTAACCCAAAAGGACTTACTAAGCACTGCACATCTGAATCTTCTTGGCAGAAACCTCTTCCAGCTGGCTGGGGAAGGGTTGGGGGTCCAGCCCTGAGTAATCTTCAATTCTCATACCTTGACACTTTAATTAAGGTAATTTAACAGCCTGTTAAGCACAATATGAAGGATTTTCTACTAGGAGCCAATGAGGAAGGAGTTTGGGCAACAGAAAGATATGTGTAAGAAGGGAAATCCAGGCAAGGTAGGGTTGTAAGAAGTGCTGTTTGAGAAGCCCAAAGACCGTGACTTTTCCAAGGTCATGCAGTTAATTAGTGGTCTCCCCGGGTTCCATACTGGATAAGAAATCATGCTATACTAAATCAGGCTATCCAGGCATAACTGGTTTTAGAAAAGTTCAGCCTCTGGGCTATCAGAAATTTTCTATTACCCTCTGAAGTCTGGTGAAGGCCAAAGATAATCCCAATGCTGAAGATCCTGTTTTTTCAGATTGGGAAGGACTGCTGGGTGCAGCCGTACAGCCTCCTCCTCATCTCACCTTCTCCTCGTATTGGTTAGTGTGGTCCATGCAGTGGTTACTGTATCATGGACCCCGATGTCATATGGGAGGGTCCTTGGACCTCTACTTCCTCGGCACTGAAGAAAAGTGCCCCCTGCTCAAGCTAGCACCATCAGAAATACTGTCTGTGTAGTTGTTTTAATCAAGGGCCGCTGTATAGTTCCCATCAAAATTGCTATTATTAGATACTTTTTCCTAAAGTCTCTTAAAGAACTTTAATTCTGCCTTTTAGAAAAGAAAAAATTTCACTTTGACAGATAATAAGCATTGTTTTCTTAAAAAGTGAGTGGTATTTACCCTGTTATCTAAAAATTATACCCGTCAACATTTCCATGCTGAGAGTACCCATCAACATTTTCTATGCTGAGAGTATATATCAGGATTCATTTTGATTATTTCTACCTCAATTGGTTAGATACATACATACATAAAAATTATGAAACAATGTTCGCATTTAAATCCATAGGTAGTATACTGTGAATTTTATAGTGCAAATACCCAGGTCGTAGGTACCACCACACCTCTTGAATTTAAGAGGCAAGTTAGAAGACGGGGTCCTTGCAGAACGAGGATCTAAGTTAGGTAAAGTCCAAGAGCGAGGTTAAAGAGAAAGCATGCCAGGGAGGGAAGGTCATGGGTTCTAGCTTATTTTAGGGTTGAATGAGCAGCGTTAAAAAAAAAATCTTGGATCTATTATAGCTGGAGAAAAATACAATGAAGGAAGTCATATACACATACACAAAGCCACAGATTTGCAAAGGGGCCTATGGCTTATGAGAAACTCAATTAAATGAGTTTAAAGGTGGTGAGGTGAATGTTGAGGGAAAGTGACCAGAATGGGATGGGAAAAGAGATAAGATATACAGGGATTAGGTCAAGTGAGGCCTCCTTTTTCTCCTCTCTGAAGCTTTCCCTGACTACACAGACACAGAGTCCCATCTTCCTGTGAATGTTCAGGCTGTATTACTGGAATTCTAAAGTTGAAAAGCACATGAGAAGTCATTCATGTTTTGCTATATGTGATAGATTCCATAGTGTTGCTTAACTCTGCATTTCTATGTATGTATGTATGTATGTGTGCCTATATGTGTTTCATTTTGACTATGTTACTCCATAATCAATAATTTCAAGGAGTGACCTTCCCTTACATGGTCGCATCTATAACAGAAACAGACACAGTGCCTTGAATTAATAAGGATGGTGGTAGCTAAGGCATTTCTACATGCCAAGCACTTCCTATGTATTAGTCCCCACACAATCTAATGACATGTATAATAATTCCTTCCATTTAAAAAATGGATACATTAAGGCTGGAAAGATTAAGTATTTGCCCAAGATCTCCTAAATGGAGGAATCGGGACTTGAAACAAGGTTGATTCTAGAGCTTATATTTTCAAATGATGTTCCACTTGCTTCCCTAACTAGTGTCTAAGAAGCTCTCGTTAAATGAATAGTATAGTGCATATCCCATAAATTGTGAAAAATCTGTCAATACTACATTTAATTCTTTAACAACAGGCACCCTTTACTAAGTGATCAATGGGATCTATATTCAAAGAACAAAGATCCAACCAATACTTCTCATTAGAGATGTGTGAAGTAGAAACTCTCATGTGCTTGTTAAGTAGAGACTCTCTAGTATAATAGATTCTGTTCTCTAAATTGATTAGTGCTGAATACTTAACTTTTTCTCTTCCAGAGTTTTAGGCAATCTGATATCACTCTACATCTCAGAAGCATCTTGATAATAAAAACAGGGAATTTATCGCAAGATCAAGACAGGAAATGCTAGGAAAGCTATATCACTGACAGTCAAAGAATCAACCAGTTCTCAACTTCAGAGAACAGCTTGGGTGGGACATTGGTCTACAGCCATCAGCCCAAAACAATTAAGAGCCAGGAAACTCTGAGAGAAGGACCCAGTTAAGATTTCTAATTGAACCCTAAAATTTGATTGTGAGATGGCTAAGCAATTGCCCATTGCTATTTCATAGGCCAAACATAGGCACTTGGGACTTTAAACCTATTATTACTTATCCTTGGCTGGAGAACAAGATGAACAAAAAATGAAGGTGCTGACAGCTCTGTTTTGACACAAGTGCCAGAGAAAAATTGAAGTCAGGAAAAGAAGCAAAAGAATGTAAGTAATGTGGCATTCCCACCCGCTTCAAGCCTGTGACCCAGGGCGAGGTGCCTCTCTTGAGGAAGAAGAGCGCTTGCTCCTACCAGCATTCTGCCAATACAAGAGGCTAGCCTTCTGATCCCCTTCTGCAGAACAGCTGTGCAGGAAATGTATCGCTTTTCCCAGGATTCTCATGTGTCTTCACTGATGTTTATGGGATAGTTAAGGCTTTTCAAGAGCTGGCCAAACAAATGTGGACAGAAATGTCAGACTTCAATAAGCTCCCATGCTCAATGTCTCAATTTTACCTCAGTGTGTAGACTCAAAGAAAAGCAGTTGAACAAAGCAAACCCTTAATTTTGTATTTATATTTATGCATGTTTGATTACATGAAAATGACTCATTAATATAGGTTGACAGAAAGTACAATTATGAAGTAATGACTCTTAAAAAGAACAGTAATAGGTCTGCATAGTTTATCACATGAATCAGAAATATTATTCTTCAAGATCACCATAAAAATGATCACTTCTTCTAATAATCCTCCCCTGCATAAAAACAGAGGGACCGTTTTTGAAACATATGTATACATAGAACATGTATTACATTACAATAATGAAGAGCTAAAATCTGTCTCTAGATATGTGACTCTTGAAGTTTCAACCTAAGCCATCTTCCATGTTGTCTCTGATGTGTATAAAGACCTTCTATACTTGTTTATTATACACCTGTATGCAAAAA
>NDGN011513836.1:2097-18035 GCA_002564285.1 Tympanoctomys barrerae
TTCGATCCCCACAACTCCAGCCAGCCAAACCTGCCCTGAAGGCATTCGGAGGAAAAAAAAAAAGGTTAAATAGAGCAGTTTTCAGTTAAACCCAACAGCCACAAACACAGTTCCTGGAACATGGCACTATTCTCACAAGACCTGGGAGGCTGATGTTTGTAGCTATGAGGAGGTTGTTACACCTCGCCCATACTAAAGAAAAAAAGCACAAATTAAACACGAAAGCTCAATTGACCCACTCAAATAACTTCTTACAAGTTATGAAACATCACTGGGCTTGCAGCTATCACATGTAAGGAAGGGGTGACCCGCACACATGGTGCTGAGGAAGGAGTCTTGGGACCTGCACCCCAGCTGCCAGGTGCTATTACTCAGCAGGGGCACGAGAACAAGGCTTTGGGGTTCAGCCTTGGGAGTCTGCTTCTCTGCAGAGTCCTCACCCTGCCTTTATGCCACCATTATAATGCTTGTGACATCATAAAAGACCCAAAATTCAAAGATAGACACAAGAGATCTGGAGCTGCAGCACAGCAGGAAGCACCTGGTGGAGAGCTGGGTCTCCGCAGCTTGCTTTGCAAAGCACGGACAGACAGGATGCAGGCATTTGATAGAGTCGAAGCAGGTGAGAAGCTAATTGTGGGTGGTGGGTATATAAGGGTTTGTGATAAATTCCTTCAATTTTATCATGTTAGAAATTATTCATATTAAAATGTTGGGAAGATGTTCATTTGTTTTTTGAGTCATTACAATTTATTAATACTTATGTCATTAAAAGCTAATTCTTCATCATGTCTGGTCACCTGTTGGGCCACATTCTCCAAACTTTGAGCAAAACATACCACGGACTCCATGTCATGGAGCATTATTGGCTTGTGTAGCATCATCTTGTAAAACGGGCGGATGAAAAAACCTTGCAAGAAATGAAAGATACTTAAAATGCTTACCAAGGTAAAGAAAACAATTACAGTTCAAAAAGGAAGTTTCATACTGAACACGAACCATCCAATAGTTTGCCATGATAAACTGCCATCCCCGCCACCCTGCCGATAAACTTGAAGTAAGACAGGTGGTCTTCATTACACAACCCCGAGCTCGCATTGATCTGGAGGGTGTAATTATCCCTGTGAAGACAAGCATGTTTAAATAGTCCTCCTCAGAGCATACAGAAGAATTCAGCACGGCAAATAATGATACGTTTTCTCCCTCTTTTTAGTTCTTTACCTCTACTAGAACCATATGTGGACTTAATGGTTTTAAAAAGCCATACTTTCTGGGCTGGACACGGTGCTCCATGGTAGTATCTGCCCAGCAGGTCTACGCCTGAGGTGTGATCCCCAGCATTGAAACAAGTTCTGCCAAAAAGTGGGAGTAATCCCGGAGTCCACAAGGACAGCTGGAGAAATGAGCTACGGTGCACAGGGGGATGCAAAGGAGCCCTGCCCTGTGTGCAGCAGGCACGGGGACCGAGGAGCGCTCACAGTGACACGTGACGTGCAGGATGAGCGTGGTGCGGTGTGCTGTCAGGAGATCTCTGAGGTGCCACAGAGAAAAGCAGAGTGAGCTGCCAAGGCTCAGAGGGCGCAGGGAGGGTTTTAGGAAACGCAACAGTTCCGGAGGAGGTTTGCACCGTTACAGCAGTGGGATCGAATTTAAAAGCCAGTAGACTACAGGTAAAAACAGCTGGGAGGGTGCACTTTACATTAGACATATCGCACCACAACCTCTACAACGACACCCCTTAGCCTTAGCTGTTAGCCTGGCTTTCACCCCTCCTTTCTGGCGTGCTGTAAAACACTCTGCCCATGCAGCACGCAATGGTCATGTTCCTGGCAGAACATCTATGTTTTTCTCCCATGCACAAAGGCATTTAAGGTCTCTGTGCCTGGTGTACTAGTGTGTGCCTTATACCCCCCTCCTGGGGCGGAGGCAGCTGGAGGGCCACCAGAGCCCAGGAGTTTGAGACCAGCCTTGGCAACATATTGAGACCCCCATCTCTAATAAATCTGCCGGCTAAGGTACTTACGTAGCAGAATATTCAAACAACCCATAATAAGGGTTAAACATTTCCTTGGAGATCAAGAAGAACCACTCCCGGGCTACCCCTCCATAATCCAACCCTTTCTCGCCGTCGAACTCAATCCAGAGCCGGGCCTTGAGGAAGTCGGCTCTCTTCACACCCATGATCCTCCGGTAAGAGTCCTCCAGCACAGTTGCTCGGCGGAGTTTCATTTCAAACTTGCTTGGAATGTCGTTCTGAAAAGCCAGAGAAGAGAGGCTTCCAGTAAAACTCAACTCAAGCCTGTCTGCTGTGCAGCCCTCCACACCCACTCTGTCAGGGTGCAGCGGAGGAGCCGTGACAGGCACGCAGTCCTGCGCTCCAGGGCCTGGTCTCCGACTGCTCACAGATGCAGACCTGGCCTCTGCCCTGGAAGGAGCGGTGGTGCTCCCAGGCCAGCACTTGCCAGGGCAGGTTCCCAGGGAGGCCAACCGGCAACGAGTCCTGGCTACCACCAGCTTTCCCTGCCTCCTCCACCAGCACTCGCCACTGTGTGAGGCACTGTTTCCATGTCAACTCCCTCACTCTTCCCAGCAACACAGTGAAGAAGTGCCACTATCGCCACCTCCACCTCACAGATGAAGGACATGAGGAGAGAGGGAGTGACGCCCTCCGGGGCTGGGGAGATAGCTCAGTGTGGCACGAGCACTGCCTGGCAAGCGCAGTGTCCTGAGTCGGGTGCCAAAAGAAAGAAACAATGGCCTGGCTCCCCAGTCTGCCTTCAGGAACGAGCTGCAGCACCTCCCAGAGTGCGTGCATTCTGTGCATTGACTCATGTACAGAAGCTTGCCTGGGCCGATTACTGCAAATTCCATAAAAATACCTGAGCATTTTATTCCTGAGTGCTTAATGCACAAAACGTTCAAGTGGTAACCTTTAGGGGAACACAGGCTAAGGACAGCTTGTCACTGCAGAGAAGAATAGATTAGCATTAATAAAGAAGTTCAAGGAAACTCTGTATATTCAGGGGAAATAGAAAGCCATATAGAAATATGCTGGTCTAAGTAGTTTATATCAGCAGTACCAACGTAACATACATGTTTTCTGCTGCTCTTGTGTGCAAGTTAAGTACCAGTAAGACTGGAGAAAAGTGCTTGCCTTGGACTGGTCATCAGGCAGCTGGTGTGGCACAAATGTGGGGCCAGAGCCAGGGGCCAAGGGACAGGGACTGGCAGATGAGGTTGTACTTTTATCTGTGTGCAGGGCAAAGCAAGTACCAACGCCACTCATTTTGAAACTTAAGAGTGAGACCACTGTGCCAGCAATTCCGGGGCAGGAGACACACAGACGAGCTGAAAATGGGCCACCCGGGGGCTCGGAGAGGAAGGCAGGGAGGGACAGGAGAACTTCCACAGCTCGTGCCGCTGGCGGGGGAAGGTGGGGGAAGGGAGGGAAGGCAGAGCCCACAGGAGAGAGGGTGGCAGACTCTTCTGAGGCCGAGAGCAGATGTGTGTGAATGGGGAAGTGTGTGGGGCACAGGAGCCTCCAGGTGGGCACAACGGGTGGCTCAGTGACAACTCTGACGGAGCCCACGAACAAGAAGACAGACAGGCCAAAGAGGCAGATGGTGTCAGGGAGAGAGGGCACAGAGACTGGCACTGTGAGGTGAGGGGCAGGCTGGAGGGTCTGGGTGGGCCCGAGTTCAAGTCCTGTTGGGTGAGGAGTGCATACGGTGCACACTTTCTCAGAAGCTTAATTTCGTCCTCCGCACACGGGGGAATAACACAATCTGCCCTCCTGGGTTGTTTCAGGGCGCACCGGCACAGCACCTGCCAGTGCTTACGTGGCGCCTGGTGCACAAGAAGCTCAGTGTTGCTGGCCGTCACCACCGCAAGCAGTGAGAGATCGGGGCAAAGAGGAAGGAAGGCCGAGGCTTCGAGCACCGTGCACGGGTGCTGCTTACCCGTCGTGGGTCTGTTCTTTGGCTGTGATGTGGACTTTAAGTTTAAATCCTGCTTGAGGCTTCTCCTCGTCTGCAGAGTTGGGTTCCAGGTCCTCCCCACACAGCTGACCCTTTCTCAGGACAGTCCCAAATCCCAACCCTTCCTTCTGCACTGTCGCGCTCTGGACGGTTTCCGTACGGAGCTTCTTGCCTAACTGCCACCGTGAGACAGCCTCGGCCTGGACTGCAGCCTGTGGAGCTGAGCCGCAGGGCTGCACCAGCCTCTCCCCGTCACACGCAAGGCCCTGGTCACGTTAGCTGACCTCTGCACACCTCAGCCTTCTCCCCTACACAGTGCGGTAACAGGCTCTTCCTTACAGCATGCAGAGAACAAATGCACAACATCTGAAGGCTCCTAGAATGCCTGGTATGCAGTAAGACACCAAAAAACACTGTTTCATTAGAATTCTATAGCCAGGCACCTGTAACCAGGTCTCGCCCTTCATCGTTGCTGCCTAGAAGACATTAACAGATATCTAATGTGTTCACAAGATCTCAGTAACAGATATAGGCACGCTGAAAGTTCTCTTCCACTAGCCTATTCTCAGTAAGAATAAAAATATTTACCAGAAAAATGAATCAACAAAGACTTAAGATCCCGAAGCCTACAAGTCAAAGACAAATTTCAGTAATAAAGGCCAAAGCTATTCTTTTAAAGAGTTAAATAGGTTGGTGTTATTTAAATGTTTTTCTACGGCATAAAATTGCACTAAAAAACTACCATATTCTTCTTTTTGTTAAGATTCTGGCAGAAATCCTATACCGTAGTAGAAGACCCACACCTTGACTCTGCAGGAAAATGGTGTTCCAGTTTAAAAAGCTCAGAAAGTATGACCCACTAGCCCCATATCGCCACCTTGTGGAAGTGCTGTTAAACTGCAGGGAAAGGGGAGATGAGGAATAAATGACGACAGCGTTAAACTTGGCCCACGCCAACAAGGCAGTTGGTGGATGTTGTCCTAGATGCACCAACTTGGGGTGACTGGAAAGTACGAAGAACGTATCTGACAAACACAGGAGAAAAGGAGGAGAGCAGTGGTCCACGCACATGGTGCTCTCCTGCGCTCCACCCTGAGCACTCTGTGTTTGGAGCGGCGAGGGTGAATGTCCACAATGGAAAACACAAAGTTGCAGCGTCCAGACAGCTCTCCAGCGGGTGCAGGACAAGGCGGACGATCACAGCAGATCCCACGAGCCCAGGCCCACACACCCGCGAGGACCCCAGGCAGTGCGCACCTCAACTATGCCTTTCTATATCACAGTATCTTGAAAATGAAACCTATAGCTTAAAATAAGTATAGTCCCTAATAATCTGTAAGTTATTTGAACAGTAACCACCCTTCCTATAGGAGGGACCATTCACTCAAATCATTTCAAACGCAAATCCCCTATTTCTTTGAAAAACGCATTTCCAGGACTTACAAGAAACTCCACTAACCTGCTTCTTCAGCTTCCTTCGGAAGAATTCATACTTTCTTTTGTAATCCCTGGAGTAGGGCACTGCCTTTAGTGGAAATTTTTTGGGAGGGAAAAGATTTAGGTTTTAGTTTTTTGTTTTTTTTTTAAACACTGGAACAATTTTACAAGTTCCCCTCTGGGTATTTTATGAACACTAAAACATGAAAATACAGTATATGGAATTAAACATTTCACTCTAAGGAAAACGAATACAAATTAAAACTTTTAATTTTTCTACTTAAGATAAAATTGTACCCAGAAATTCCTATGGATGTAATTTTCATCATGCAACATTACTGAAACGTAACACAGCAGAACAAGAGATTTAATCCAAGTAGAGAAATATTAGAAACAAAAATTTCCATTTCTAAAAAAGACTTTCAAAGTGATTTCTCCATTTGAAAAATGTACTTTTTCCTAGAACTCCCAGGAGTTGACTTTATCCATTATTTAAACAAATACTATGTACTGAGATACTAGACAGCAATAAAAAAGAATACCCCATATGCTTAATTTTACCTATTTTTGTGAATTAAAAAACAAAATCTTAACAGAAGTGAAGAAAGCAGCGACACAAGAGAGGACCGCGATTTTCCTGTCTTGATTACCTCGTGACATCCTCTTGTGATATTCACACTTAGTATTTATTAATAAGGGTTTGTCCTACAGAGTGGGCACCCACAGGGACCTCCAGGAAGATGCCGAAGAGCTGGCTGGAGCGGACAGCGTCAGCCATGCCCTCCTCTCCCTGAGGCGCTGGCCTCCTCTCTGCCCAGCTGTCTCACTGCCCCACTCCTGTCTTAGCTTACAGCCTACACCCTTGTGTTCAGCTGGCTCGCGAGTCTCCCAAACTATTATGCTGGCTGGGATCAAGACTGCAACTGTCTTCACACATCACTGAGCCCTGCCAGGGAAGGTGGGCACAGAAGCGAGCGGCAGATGTGCCTCCCTCAGCACCTGCTGCCCTTGAAGACGTGCGAGGACAACCCTGTCCCTCCCTGCGACTTACTGGTCCAGTTATTGCTACACTCTGTAGCCGAGGATCTTCCCACTGTGTTCTTTTTATATCTGAAAGAAAGGGGAACTTTTTAGTTCTTTCTCATGAACAAAATTCAGTACTACAAAAATAATGTCTTGAAAAGTTGTATTGCACCTACTATGATTTATGTAGAAGACTCTTCCATCCGTGTGAGTTCTCTCTTCCCATCCTGGCTACAATTAAAAATACATTTCCACTATTTTAGGACAGGGTTTCACATGGACGTATGGGTAGAAAATTACATTTGGTTATATGGTAATTTACTGCCCATTCCATTCTTCATCGGAGACACTAGTTAGTAGTTGATGATCACAGCGCCACTGTTAAAGCGCTACTGTACTGCAGTGCACGGAGCGTGAGACGGCCAGGCCGGATGGGGAGCAGTTCGGCAAACTTACAGGCAAAGGCCCCAGGTCACGGGCAGATTCAAGTGGAGCCTTTCCTCTGAGCTGAGCTGGAATTTTCAGTCTTGGATCTTCCTTTTGGGTGGAGCAAGTAAGACAATGGACACCCATTTTAAAATAGCGAAAGTCAATGTGTTACAGTGTTCTGTAATGTCAATGGGTATTTAAAAAATTCGCTTTTAAAAGCCCATTCACCCTTCATCTCTCTGCCTGTGACATGACAGCTTTTCCTTCTCCAGCTCTCGCTTTGGGGCCACATGGATGAACAGGCCTGCTCCCAGGGGCAGATCTGCTGGGGCGCCTCGCAGCACCTCACCCACGCGTGGGACTGTGTTGATGCACAGAACTTTCCTCCGCACAAGGACTGGAGGAGGCTGAGCTACGTGTGGTTTCCACACCTAAACATGCTGTTTGGCTCCTAATGACTCATGTATTCATTTATCAGCATTTCTGAAGGATAGGAAACCCCTAAAAAGGTTATTAAACTTAATTCAAATATTTTCCTACTGGTGGTGAATTACTTATTCTACTGACCTGCGATCTTTTTGGTGGTAAATGAGATTTGGATTCAGAAGTGCTTTGGGACAATACAGCCTCATATAAAGGTAAAGAATTACTACTAAATGTTGTTTCTGACATTTGCAGCCAGCAGGCTAGAAACCAGAAATAGGACATAAATACGAATGCCTCCAGGGTGACATTAACTAGAGGCAAGAGTAGATTTTTGACAGCAATAAAATTACTAAGAGTAGCACATCTCTCAGTGAACGCTAGGAAGGGCCAGTTACATGACAGACACTTAAAGATGGCACTGAGCTCTAGGAAGAGAGATTAGGTTTTAAACTGCAGGTATTCCAGTTACCCAGGTGGTGGTCTTGGTGTTGTGGTCAATGTAGAAAGGCCTCCCATTTGGTGCATGTCGAATTTCCCAGCCTTTGGGAAGGCGTCCCTGCTGGATTTCTGGGGGCTGGGTCACAGGCGGGGCTGTGTCACTCTCAGGGGGCTGCAGGCCAGCAGAGCCCTGGCTGGAGGGTGTCAGGCTGGCTTCCCAGGTGGCCTAGCACAGTAATGAAGTGAGGATGAAAATTCCGCAGTGCTCACAAAGAGCCACACTTAGGAAGAAAGCTTAACCTGAAAACCAAACACACTTGTAAGCAGGGCCTGACCATCTGAGGCTCATTTTCAAATACAATGACACTACTGATTTTTCTCAGCACTGTATAGCACTTTTTCTCAATTTTTCCAAAAAGCATTTTGCCAAGCTCTGTTTTGATTTTCCAGTTGCTTCTTCAGCAGTGAGATGGGAGCTGACTCTCACTGTGTTGTGGGTGTGTCATGAGCAATACTTTGTATGGAGAAGCAGGCTCCTAGGCTGGGTAAATAAAATAAATGGCCAACATCCACTACAGAAAAGGACAACGGGAACCAGGTATGGCGCTGCACAGCTGTAATCCTAGTACTCTGGGAGGCTAAAGCAGAAGAATCTCAAACTTAAGCCCAGCTTGGGCAAAGTGGTGACTTAGTGAAACTCCATCTCAAAATAAAAAATAAAGAGCAAGCGATGGAGCTCATGTGAAGGCTCTGAGTTCAGTCCCCAGCATGCGGGGTGGAGGCCTGGAGCGTGACACAGTTGTAGGCAGATTCTCGGGTTAAAGAAACACACTCATACTGCATCTGTGCAGTGTACACAGAGCTTAGGGTCATGCGATGCCACAGGACTTGCACAGCACAGCGAGGCTACGGCACGGCATAAGCAGTGTACGTACTGTGTTCCTCTCTGTGTAAGTAGATAAAATTGATTAGAAAAATACTTAAGAAAGGAGGAATGGTAGCTCTCTCTGGAAATCAGACCAATACCTTGGCTGAGAGGGTTAAAATTTAGTCTTATGTGTAAGATTTTTATTCTTTAAATAAAACCTTTGGGAATGAATATGGTTACCTATTCATGTTATCTTCTAGATGGTAAAAATATGAAGATTTATTACAATACTGTCTGCATTTTCAGTATTAAAAAATTTCTCAAGAGAAACAGTAAAAAGATAAAATAAGGATTTTACGAAGCAGGAATTACTGCAAAAGGCACTCACTGCAGCTAGGGATAAAGTGACACGATCATTAATTGATCTAACAGACACTAATCATCAATACTACCTTTTAGCAAAACAATGATCTTAACTACTCGGATTACAGGATCACTCAGTGGCTCACACTGTCCACTCTGGCCTTCTGGCCTCCATCTGGACTTGTACATAACAAGAGGTAACTTCCGTGATAAGAGATACAGGTGGGAGCAAACAGCATCCACGTAAGAAAATATGTAGAGGGAGGGCACTAGGACGGCCCGGCTCTACCACAAGGTTCCAGAATGGCTTCCAAAGGAGAGCAAAAGCTAACTCCTGTAAGAAAACATGCACAGGACCCCAGGGCACCTGCACAGTGGGCTTCGCCCAGGTCGTACTTCTGGAGTTGTGATCGACGTAGTACGATCTTCCTCGTTCGTCTTGCTTTTCTTCCCAACCTGGTGGCAATCCAGATGAAGTAGGCAAAAGCTGAGGTGCAGAAGAGCAGAGACTCAAATATTTACGAGGATCACTCCCCTTCTTTGCTGCTAGCTCTCTCCAATGAATCATATCTTATTTTCAACTAAAAACATTTAATGCAATATAAAATGGGTAAAAGGTACAACTTTAATTTAGTAAAGTGAACCATAATTATGCAAAACAAAGAGAACAGCGTTTCACCTGGGGACAAAACCAGAGTGCATCAAAACAAGAGAGATGAACACACCAACCAAACATGCCGACACTCGCAGTCACACACTGCTTAACGTGGATCGTGCGGTGTAACCCCGCACCGGCTTCAGGACAGCACTGCTGCAGTCGGCCTGTTCTGTGGCCAGTACCCTGCAGCTGAGACGCGGCAGCAACTGGCGAGGCTGCCTCCCTGGAGGAACGGCTGTGACAGCCCAGGCGTCACACTGGGTCCCAAGCAGAGCCTCTCACCTGGTGCTCTGAAGCTGGGCAAGAGGAGTGCTCACTGCGGCTTGGGGCGCTTATTTCCAGGGTTACTTTACACAGGCCAAGGCCTGGCCTTCTCCTTGTCATTGTGAATTAGATGGACTCGCTCCCAGGCACGGCCTGGCTCACCACACCCAACGAGCGGCAGCAGTCTCCCTGGACAGTTACTGGGCCTGAGGTGCAGCTTCAGGGGTCTGTCCATGCATGAACAGGCAGACAAGGGGGAGGGAGCTACTCAAGTGCCTCCCCTGAGCTACTGAGACGGAGACAGCATGGGAGAGCAAGGCCAGGCACACAGCCTGCAGAACACACACACAACTCCCTGCAAGGCCACCACCACTCCGAGCAGAGGAGCTGGGGAGTGAGGGCCGACAGGGAGCAGAGCCTGGAGAGCTCTGAAACGGAAGGGTGGTGACATCTGCTCAGCTATGTGGACTCACAGAAACTTGCCTATCACACCCTGAAAGCAAGCTGTATTACAAAGCAAACTCAGAGAGTGCACTGAGAAGAGGACTGGAACATAAACTTAAATCACTTCTAGATTCTCTTGCTCATCTGGCGAACTCAGAGCTGCTTCTCAATGAATGTCTCCATGAGACGCACAGTGTCACCATCATGTGGAGGGTGTGGGGAGCTGGGGACCCTGGTGAGACTTGGAGGTGTGGGGCCCAGGCTAGGGCAGTCTTGCCCCCTCAGCATGCGATCTGCAGCCCTCTCAGGGACACAGGGACATTTGTTTATGTAGCACAGCATCTAGTGATCTTAGAGGATCTCAGAACTGTGTTTCTGAGCTGGAATTTCCTTGAAAGCAAAAATTCTACTTTCCAAAATAACAAACACAGGCTGCCATCCAACACTACAATGGGCTGGCAGGAAAAGCAGAGAAGGGTTATGTACACAGCCGAGAAGCGGGAGGACATGGATCCGTGGGGAGTAGAAGCCCAGGCTGCTGGGATCTGGGGTGGGAGAGAGCAGGCTGAAGAGACTGGGCCAGGCTTTCAGTGCTCTGGGAGAACAGGTGAGGTGCAGGAAGGGGAGGTGGGGGACTCAGGGCCACCCCAAAGACCAGCCAGGAAACATGGAGGACAGGCAGAGCTTCCCATGCCAGGCACCTCCTATGTGGAGGGTCCCTTACAGTAAATGGCTGACAGACAACTGAGCACTGGGGACATGGCCCAGACATGCTGCTGTGCCTTTTGTGGGTTCCTCTGCCAGCACAGCCAGCACCCACAGAGTGCCCACACACCCCTCCGTGGCACACCCACACAGTCCCCAAACAAGATTGCTGCTGGCGCCCCCTCCTGCCTTTCGGGCCCCACCTGGACCCTGGAAGCCCACGGTGTAGGCTGGATGTTCGTGCTCAGGGTTCCCATGAAGCAGTAAAAAGGTGCTGACGGTCAGGGAGGAGGATGAAACTCACCACAGGAAGTGCTGGCTGCTCCTCATAAGTATAATAGGCTTGCAAGCTGCCTCTTCTGCTGGCATGATTCTTACAGAAACAGAACAGCTAGCTTTAGCTTTGTGATGTGGGGAGGAGCTGAGGGTCAGGCAGAAGCTGCTCCAGCCAGATGCACTGGTGCCAGCCCCACCCTCAGCCCAGCACTGGACAGCCTGACTTCCTGAAGGTGGGCTGGCACTCACAGGCAGTGCACGCCTATAATCCCTGCAGTCTGGGAGCCTGAGGCAGGAGAATTTAAAGTGTGAGCCCAGTCTGGGCAATTCAGCAGCTTAGTGAGACCCTGTTTCAAAATAAAATAATACAAAGGGCTGGGGATGTAGCTCAGTGCAAAAGCCCTAGATTCAATCTCCAGTACCAGAAAAAAGAAAGGAAGTAACTGCATAATCTTGTCTGAGCAGACAAAACGTGAATACTCCAAGCTACTAAAAACCAACCGCCTCCCGGCCCTGCCAGCACATGGCGTTCCTCCTCGCTCACTACAGGTAAGATCTTGGATGAGCAATCACAGAACCCGCCGCCTCGGGCAGCACACCAGGCCCAGCCTCGTCCTGCTTCCCCAAGCCTCCTCCAAGCTGCCCCCATGCAGCCGAGCCCTGAAGTGCTCCTAGCACTTTCCCCAAGACACTGTGTGTGTGCTCCTATGGGCTTCCTGCTGAGGGTGTGGAACACTGGCCTTTAGATACCAGTGACCACTGGGACTGCTTGCTCCAGCATTACCTGGAACATTTAAAAAAGGCCCATTCTCTAAGGTCTCCAGGGCCCTGACACGATTCCCATGCCAGAGAAGGTGAAATCTATGTTAGTTGCTGAGTGGAATAATATTTGTGGCACAAAACCTTGGAGCAAACACCATCATGGGTCTCTTACTGAGCTGGATACTGCCTGGCTGGCGGCTGGCCTTCCACGAGCAGCGAGCCTGGAGCTCGGCTCTCCGGCAAGATGAGGCTGAACACCAAGGGGCCCTGCTGGGGGCGGTGGCAGGAGGGCCCGCGCGCTGGGCACAGCAGCGGCTTCGTCCTCGCCTACAATCTCCCAGTTCTGAAACGAGCACGGTCAGCATGAACGTTCATCCACCCCTACCGCAGGGACCGGGCAACCGCGTGGGAGCCCCGATACCTCGGAGGAGTCCTGGAGGTCACTGCTTTCTGTTTCCTCGGATATCTGTCGCCTGGTGGTAAAGGCTCGCTGTGCTTGCAGCTGAATGTCAGCACTGTCAGCGTCCGATGGGTCGTCCCTGTTTGGAGAGTACACAAAGCTACAACTCACTTCTCAAGACAGAATGGCAGGCAAGAATTCTGTGATCATTAACAAAATACAATAGATCGGAAATGGTTTTGGCCAAAGGTTATTGCTACTTGCATGCATGAAACTGTGGGCACCCTGCCACCTTCAGAGCACCTGGGGGAACTGAAGTGCTGCGGAATTAAGTAACATGCCTGACGTTTAGTTCACCATGGTACCTAGGGCAATGTCTGACACATAAAGATGCTCATAAATATTTGCTGAGTGAACATCAGAGATTTCATAAATAATTTCATTATCTTATTATTTCACAGTGTTATTACACGAGTAAAATCTAAAGTAGCTCTAAAGCCACACACACACACACACACACACACACACACACCCTCATGAATCTGGTAACAGTTGGGAACATCGGTGTTAACAAGGTGCAGAGTTTCCTCTATGCAAGTAGGAAAGGCGGAATACGGGCAGGGTAAGGGCCAGGATGTGGGGCAAGCCTGCCTGGGGCCTGCACAGCACCTGGGCCTGTGAGTGCACATGGGCCTGCTGTGGGGAGGGTGACAGCAGAGGGCAAAGGCGCGAACAGCTACTTCTACGTGACATGACTCAGTTATCTGCATTTAATAAACCAGACTATCAGATCAAGGATTTTCTTCAAATGTCTAATAATAAAAGTATCGATTTCTTTAAAATCAGGTAAGTCCAGGACAGTCATAAACCAGTTCTTTTTTTATTTTTATTTTGAGATGAGGTATAGCTATTTAGCAATATGTAATTATTATGTTTAAAACATGACCCATGACAATTGTATAAACTGTATTTGGAGCACTATGTGACTTCTGATACAAATTTACATGGTTTAAGAATCAAAGCAGAGTGCACAGCATACTCATCACCTATAGTTCTCATTTCTTCACAGTGAGAACATTCAGATCTTCTAGCTTTTTCTAAATGCTCAGTATAATGTTATTAATGACAGCACCACACTTACTCTTTCTACTGGACTGTCCCTTTGCTGGCCTTCCCCACCCCAGATTGAGACGTCAGTCCTTACTACTATTAGTTGGTTAAAACACAAGCTTGACCGATATTTCAGATTGTTGTTTCTGCTTAAATATTTGTTTTTTGCTACCTGAAATGACATCAACCACAACAAAATAAATAGGCTGCAACAGCAGAAGCTCAAGTCAGCTGAGGTTGAGTGTTATTATATAATTTTGCAGAATTTTAGCATCTTTGGTTTTGCAATCTGTCATTTTACAGATATCAATGCCTCTCTTTTCCATGAAAGACTCAGATCCCTGATTTACTTTGGAAGGTTTTATGAACATGAAATACCTTTGAAAATCCTTGAGCTATATCCAATATAAAATATTAGAACCAAAAATCAGGAGGTTAACAGACAAATTCAAAAAAATTGTACGAATGCATCCAACAGTCAGAGACTAAAGAAAGCAGCATGAACGGAGAAATGGGAAGGGCCTGAAAGTAAAGATAAAGAGTTGGGGCCTGATGTGCGGTCTGATGGCAACAACGTCACTGAGGAGGCAGGAGCCAGGACATGTCAGAAGCCACTCCATGCGACCTGCGTGCTGTGCGGGGCATGTGTTCAGAAAGCAAACTGCAAAACGGGTTCTGAACGTAGCGTCTTTGTTACTAGGTCCTTTCTATTTTGCAATTATTTTATATTTCAAAATATTTATGTTACTATATTTTAATAAAAAACCTACAAAATTCTGAGATCTTTGGGTTTTTCTGAGACAGGGTCTTCCTTTGTAGTTCAGGCTGGACTTGAACTCACTTTGTAGCCTAGGCTGGCATTGAGCTCACAGTTTCCTTGTGCCTCAGCCTCCTGGGAGCTGCAATTATAGGTATTGCACTACCACACCTGGCTTCTAAAATCTTTTAAGTCAGTTTAGAAAGAAAAAAAAAAAAGTATGTTTTAATGGTGCATGCCTGTAATCCCAGAATTTGGGATGCTGGGGTAGGAGGACTACTGTGAGTTCAAGGGATAGCCTGACTTGCATAAGATCCTGTGTAAAAAAAAAAAAAAAAGTATATAAATGTATAAAATAAACAACATAATAATTAAATTCAATCAATTAAAAAGATGGTATCTGTGATGCAAGCAATTCTGAATATTGTGAAATTATGTTAAAAATATAGACAAATAGCATTTTTTTAAAACCTTGGTCTTCTGCAGGACATGGTGGCACGGGCCTGTCATCCCGGCACTCTGGGAGGCAGGGGCAAGAGATGACAAGTTCAAGTCCTCAAGTTAACAACTTAGGGAGACACTGTGCCGAAATGAAAAAATAAAAAAGTTTGGGAATGTAGCTCAACGGGAAAGCCCTGGGTTCAGTTCCCAGAACTATACTCACGTGCACAGCTATCCCGGTCTTACCATTTATTGCATCCCTATACCACTATGGATCTGTCTGAGGTGTCACCTTAACATGAAATCAGTAGTCAGCAAGTGTTCAGACTACAAACATGAGGCCACAGCACTTATTGGGGGGTTGGCCTTTTCCACTGTGTCCTCTGAGACCCGTGGCTCACATAGGAGGTCCACATAGTAGGTCCACATAGTAGGTCCACAGCACTTACTGGGGGGTTGGCCTTTTCCACTGTGTCCTCTGAGACCTGTGGCTCACATAGTAGGCCCACATACTGGGCCACAGCACTTACTGAGGGTTGGCCTTTTCCACTGTGTCCTCTGAGACCCGTGGCTCACATAGTAGGTCCACATAGTAGGTCCACATAGTAGGGCCACAGCACTTACTGGGGGGTTGGCCTTTTCCACTGTGTCCTCCGAGACCCGTGGTTCACATAGTAGGTCCTTCCAAGGAGATCCTGCCTCTCCTCCCACCCTGGAGGGAGGGGCGATGGCTCCTGCTGCTGCTGCAGATGGGAAGCAGCGTCCGGTTGATCCAAAACCACCCAGCCAGGCTGAAACACAGGATGGAGACAACCAAGTGCTGGGTCAGTGGCCTGCTGGGAGAGTCCCGCAGAGCCTCAGCACCACACACCAGAGTGCACATGGCAGAGCAGCGCGGCTTGACTCGAAAGTCCACATATGAATATTTTCTGATAATGAACTTTTCTTCACAAAATCATAACCATTTTGATTTTGTTTGAAAATGTTTTGAAATTTTTCCAAAAGGTTTAAAACCATCTAACAGGGCCAGATGAATAGCCCAGCGGGTTAAAGCGCCTGCTTAGGCTGAGCGTGGGGCAGAGGTTTAATTCCCAGCCTGCCCTGCCAGCCCCGCCCCGGGGCTCGCTGAGACTGCAACTGAGGCTGGGTGTGGCGGTGCG
>NDGN011513843.1:0-15422 GCA_002564285.1 Tympanoctomys barrerae
TTTTCCTATCTCTTGCCTTCATTCACCATCCCCTTCTTTTTGAACAATCATCTACCTGAGAGAAACCACAGCAGCAACTGGCATGTCATTACATTTAAGAAACTTTTCTGATTGATTGATTCATTGATTTTTGTAGTACCAGATATTGAACTCAGGACCCTGCACTTGCCAGGCAGGCGCTTATTCTACGAGCTATCTCCCCAGCCCTATGCATTTATTTTTAACAAGAATACAAAATGGTAAAATAAAAAGAAAAACAGAACATCTGACACAATATAGAATTTCAATAAACAAAACAATAGGAATTATTTTCAAATTAGTTGTTTAGATTATCAGATAAACATATAAAATGGATGAAGTATTTAAGTGTTAACTGCTCTTTTCACTAAATCTGCAGAAATCAGCTTTTAATTATCCAAGTTATGCTGTGTATATACATGAATATATATTTTTCTCTTTGTTCTTTTGTCCTTTTCCTTATCCCAGTTTTCCTCCCCATTGAACGTAATCTCCTCCTTTCACAATATCTACTGTACCTTTCAGATTGTATTTACTCGTTCAGGTTCTTACACTAATGAGGCAATACCATGTTTGCATAAGAACATCTGATTTATTTCACTTACCAGTATGGTCTCCAGTTGTGTCCATTTACCTATGAAAGCCTTGAGTTTATCTTTTTTTATAGCTGAGTAATACTCCATTGTATAAAACTGCCCCATCTGTTCCATCCATTGTTCAGTTCATGGGCATTTGGGTTGTTCACAGGATTTTGCTTTCTTTTTGTTCTCACAATCCTGAGTTCCTTCCGTAGAATTTGTCCAAGACACTTTAAAAATTAAAATATATTTCTTGCAGCCTGCCCCTTAAGGAAATGCAGAATGAAATCAAGATACATTGCACACATTTTTCTACATTGAAAGATGTTGTCGAACAAGAATTTATTTTATTGCCTTAATCATTTATAGCACTTATAACAGAAATTTGCATATTAATAAATGTTAGAAAATGTTTGGTGTGTAGGGTGGAGAATTGCCTTAGACTCCTTTGTTAGGTTGATGTAAATAAGATTTACAGAGTGAGATTCTTATCTATTCAATGTGTAATAACTGTTACTTTGCAAGACAATAGGAAAGCTAACAAATAACTTAAAAATATTTGCATGTACCTCCATGTGTTGAAACATGATGACTATAAGCAAATACCAAGTGTGAAAAGCTTGATAAGTATTTCAATTTATTTTCCTAGCAGTTCGGGCATCCTTTAGCAATTATTTCTCTAGAGAGCAATAGTAAAGTGGGCAGCTGCTACTCATATTGGATATATATAACAGCTTTCCCACAACCACGACAAGTTTCTACATAATTGGATTTTTGGATGAGGTGACAATTACTTCCAAGTTTTCTGTCAGTTGTTCTCTGGGGTGTTACTGAAAATACTGTATAAAACAACTAGTACAATAAGTGCCAACCAATCAGAACACACACCCCATTTGAAACAGACAAGTATCGTAAATAACTAGTAAAGCAACATGGCCTAAACCAGTTCTGACTGTGCTGGAATTCTCATTAAAAGTAGAAAACCACTTACCTCTAAAGCACGAATGGAGTGTTTTGAAATATAATTTTCTAAACTTATAAGGAAGCAAATTCACTCTCAGCTTGCTTTCCTTATTTTCTTTTGTCTTCATATATCATGTTCTATGCAGAGCCATCAGTACGACAGAAGTTAAACAGAGATTGGAAAAAATTTTAGGCATGCTACTTTTTGATCATGGAGAATTTTAATAGCACATATAAAAATAGTGTGTGTGAAGTATTAACAATTCCAGACTTCTACAGAAGATGATTATTTGGCTAGTAAATGTCAGTTACAGTAAAATAACTGTTTGGGGAAATGTGAGCTTAATGCTCCTGGTTCTGTGGTGCTCCTGTGATAATGCAACCAAAAGTAACGTGAATGCTATCATTTTCAAAATTGCCGAGTTAACTGCTCTACGAGTTCTACTATTTTTATTGATGTCAGATTTTTGTTTGCTTTTGTTTCGCTTCACTTTTGTTTTCATTTTGTATTGACAGTAGAGTGAAAAATAGAGCAAGAACAAGATGAAGTTGTACAGTAGGGGAAGTGATGTCTCTTAATATTTACCAGACTCCCTCCTTGCCTGTGCAGCCCTACACATTGGCTTCATTGTACTCACATCTGGGCAATAGTTCATACCTCTAAAATCCCTTTTTCTTTTTCTCTTCATGCAGTAGTATGATGCCCCTATCTTTCTTCAAGGCTGTTCTTACCACTGAGAAGAAAATTGCTCAAATTCTTTTAATAGACTTTAATGATGTCGTGTTCCTCTATCTCTTTCCACCTACATGCTTAGCTCTTAAAATGATTCTGATGCAGACAGAAAAAAAGACTTAACTACAAAATCACCTTTTGGGTATTGAGAATTTCAGATATGGTCACAAGCTCTAACAAAAAGAAATATTCATATTCGTGTATGTATCTGCCTTTATAAAATAGAAGGCCATGAAGGCCTTTTATAACAAAGAAGAAATAGATTTCTAGTGTATTATATATTTATAGGCATATGATATTTACTCAGTTAAGGCAAAACCTCAGACCAGCAACAGACAAGTATATTTTAAATCTTTCTACTGTGTTAAGAAAGATCTAAGAATAACTGAAGAAATATAATCTATGGAAATAGCTCCACACAATCTAGGGAAATATTTCCACTTTTGAATTTTTTTTAAACTCAGAATAAGAACTGTGTGGTTGGATCCATTAAGTTTATTTTATCACTTTTAATGCAAAGATTATTACTGTAATTTACATATCTCAGTAAGAGCCAAAAGCTTCCTGCTGTGGCTTTTTCCACCAATGTGTTACAAATTAACAACCCGGCTACATTAAAGTAAATGAAAAAAACGTTCATTCTTTTCAATGTAAGGAAAATTATCTGCCCACGAGACTATATAATTCTCTCAATAAGACTTCCAGAAACAAGAAAATAGGGTTTTCGTGTAAACTACTTTAATGTTTTAGTCCCATGTAAGATTATAACTTAAATCTTAAGAAAATGTAGTAAAATGAGTTTTGATAGCCAGAAGAGAAAGCAGTGACTCTGAGGCTGTAAACAATGCCAAAGTGCAAGAGAAAGCAAAATGGGCATCAATGATATCTTTAAGAATCATCAAGATGTAACAAGGTGGACATTATTCTGTAGGCATAAACTCTTCCTTATTTCACTTTGGCAATATCAAATTTGGTAAACAACTAGTCCAACTGTATTAGCTTTCACATTACAGGGCAAAATACCTAGTATATACAAAACAGATGTTGTAACGATGTATTTTAGAGTGTTTTCTCCGTATTAGGCTGGATTCAAGGCAGAAATGACATGCTGAAGGTCCTGGTAGAGGAAATCTGCCCAACATTTTGTAACAAGGAAACAGGAAAAGCAGAAAAAGCCAGAGACACAGGCTCTCCAAAGTATCCCTTCCTTGAAGCACCTCCTATACATGGGCTGCACCTTCAAACAGAACATTTAGTTACATGAATGGATTAATCCAATAATGATTATGGTAACTCTTTTTTACTTTCTATGTAGCTTTCCCTCCGAAGCCTCATGAGCTCATAGATGGAGCCCTGGGGAGCTGGTTGGATTATGGGAGTGTGATGTCCATTGATGGATTGGAACAAGGGTGTGCTCTAATGAAATATGTTTAAGGAGGTGGCACTTGGTGAGAAAAAGAGGATCATTGGGATGTTGCCAGAAAGGGACTGTCTACCTTCATCCTCCATTATTCATGCGTACTGCTTCCTGCTGCTTTACCATAAGCATTTTCTCCTCTGCCATGGCCCTCAGCCGTGCTTTAGATTCAGTTGACTATGGGCTAAAACCTCCACAAACTATGAGCCAAAAATAGATTCTTCTTCCTTACACTTGTGGATTTTCAGTATTGTGTCCCAGCAATGTAAAATCACTAAGACAACCCTCATGATCCATTCACCTTCTTATTAGGTATCCTCTGATATCTGAGACTTGGGAGATATTTTAGATTTAGGACATCAAAGCAATATGCTTTCAGCAAGGAATCCCACAAGGAATCATCACCTCTAGAAGTGAAGGCTAGCCAAATATGTATCAGTGGAGTAATCGAAATTTTTCATGCCTTACGTCTTGAAGGAAATACTTAGGTCTCTCAAATGTCATTCAGAAGCTTTACTATGAGGGTGAAAAACTAACTCCATGAGTCTGATCACAAGGAACTGTCTCCTAGGGGGTTACCTTTAGTCCAGATATTATTTATAGCTTTCATCTTGTTCTGATATTTTTACTGACTTTTCTTATCTGAATTTTTACTTTTATCAGTAGGCTAATGAAGCCAATGTCTCTCTGTAAATGTTAGGATAAAGAGTAGTTAGCAAAATGACATAGACAGTTAGCAAATTCATAATGTAAATGAGAAAATATACAGCAGTCAAAAGAATATACCATAATCAATTTTACAACACTTTTTGGATTCAGATATTCTCAAAGATCCATTGTCAAGAATAGCAGGGTTTCATTTTAATTATTTCCTGCTTACAAATTATAGAAACCTGACATCTAAAGTTAGGTATACATTCAGTGAAATCTTGCTACCATAAAATAGACATAATAGAATTTCCAGGAAAGGGCTGGGGAGATGGCTCAGTAGACTAAGCAATTCCCCGGCAAGCGCAAGAACCTGAGTTGAATACCCGCTTCTGGAAAAAAAAAAAAGCAGCAGTTGTATAATGACAAATACTTTTACTCATGTACTTGCCCTGGGAAAGACCGATGTATTTTTACCTCAACTGATTAAATAATCACTTCCATGGAAAATCACTTCTGTAACTACATTTTTTAGACAATGTAGAGGTCTTAATTTCCTATTTGTAAAGAAATCTTTGAAACTCTTAATAAGGCAAAAAAATACGGAATGTCACAGACAAAACACAAGTGTATAATCTAAAGGATATAATAATCAAGCTGTTCACAATTTTCCCTTTTGTCTTCTTATAAAGTGGATGATGTTTTCTTATGTGTGTTTTTCCTTAAGAATACGAAATCAAGGGCGGGGGACAAAGCTCAGCAGCATAGCACATACCTGGCAAGGTCCTGAGTTTGTTTCTCATTATCAAAAAAAGAAAAAAACAAAAAATAAAATTATTTAAACTTCACTAATTTCCTGTATCATTGCATCTCATTTTATAGATCTTTGGTTACATATTTAGTAATAATTTATAATGTTTTAACATTATATGCATTTCAATGTATTTAAGCAAAAATGCACAAAAAGCCAACAGAATTAATCTACCTCTATTGAACATAAAGTAAATAAGGCAACTAATAATTACAAATATATCTATATTAAAATATTAATTATACATATTTATACTTGTATAAATATGTATAATTTGTATTTTCATATTTACAAAACAGAACACATGATGTATAATAAATAATATAGAATAAATATTATACACATTTAAACATGAGACAAGTCAAAAATAGATTGCAAAGTATAGTGCAGTTTATAAAGGATTTTTATAAAGAAATAAAATATACAGTATATCTAATTTTTTACTGATAATAACTGATTGTATAAATTAATGTAGACAGAAATTTTGATGGGTGATTTTTAAGAAAAATTATTAAATTCCTTTAAAAAATTAAAGGATAAATTTTATCAATAGTGATACATCAAACAGATATGCATTATATGAATTTTAATATCCATCTAAATACATATGGAAATATAGTTCACTAACATTATTAAGGAAATTGTAAAGACAAATCTAAGAAATTAAGTTACCACAATATCAACAATTATAAAATGTTTAATTCATTAAAACATTAAAGTTTTGACACTCTAATAAATTAATTGGCCAAAGATAAAAAGTAGCCAAGCTAGGAAAAAAGACTAACTCATTGTGATCATAAAATATATTTCAAAGAGTTGGGATGTAGTTCAGTGGCTTAAGCGCATGCTTGGCAAGAATTCAGGGCCCTGAATTCAATCCCTGGTACCATAAAAATAAATAAATAAATACTTATATACATACATACGTACATGAATACATACAAAAATAAAATAAAATATATTTCTATTAGAGAGTGAAAGCTAGAAATACAAGCTTTTTAATAAATAGTGTTAGGTCTATTAGGTAACTGTGTAGGAAAAAATAAAGAAAACAGTTTGTTTTGCATCATTTACAGAATTTAACTCAAAGTAGATCATTGCACTATCCTGAAAGTAAACAATAAATTTTACAAAAGTAACATACATCTTTATAAATTTTGAGGAGGCACATATTAGAAAGTAGGGTCCCTGACATTAACCCTGTAAAATAAAAGCTGACATATTAGGTTTCAGAATTAAAATTAGTATGTTTGTTCATCCAAACAGATGATAAAAAGGGTAGAAATACAAGTCATAATCTTGCAGGAGATATTTGAAATTTTATGCCTAACAGAAAAAAATTATTCTTTCCAAAAGTTTATATAATTTGGCAGTAGAGATCTATACTTTAAAATTAGCAAAGGACGTGAAGAATTTTTATTAAAGAATGCTAATGCACAGTTCATCACTGTACTCACGGGAGGTCAAAAGCAGAGAAGATATCACTTACTAATAGATGCCGGAATAATGATTATTTTTGAGGATACTAACCAGAAAGAGCACTATCTGAGTTTAAAGTTGTTCTGTACATCATACAAATTAGTCTAGAGCATATGCCAATCAAATATATCTACTTTGTTGTATTTCTCATCAAATTTTTAAAGTCAAGGCTTTGTATTTTGGCTCATGTGGTTTCAAACAAAATAATGATAATACACAGTTTATGTCCAAATTATATGAATTATTCCCGCAAAAATATTGCTAGAATCTTGCAGAAAAGGGAGATTTCACCATTTATACTTACCTTGGTCCCATTGCTGAAAGGATTTGGGCCGTTCATAAAGGGGGAAATAGGTATATTAGATTATTTCTGCTGCTCCAGTGAATCTAGTGAATGTGTGCTCTTTGAAATAAAATGATGAATATTCAATGATAATAATGCTATTGCCAACCAATTTCCTTCAGACTAGAATGAATCCTTGTTAAGAGTAATGGAGAAAAATTGATTATTGGAGATGACATGCTTTTTCTTTACCCTTTGGAATTCTTGTAATATGATTTAACATGAGTTACAGACAATTTATTCATATAATAAAATGAGTTTCAGTGAGTAACAGGAAAATATGGTAATTATTCATAAAAGCTGTGACATCATTGTAGATGCTTAATACTAAATAAATGAGAGTGAGTAAATCAATGAATAGATTGATTACTTATAGATATTACCTCACTAAATTCTAAACAACCCAATTTTTCTCATCAGTTAATTTAGAAGCCTAATGGATTATATGCAAAATACAATAATGCAATATTACCTAGCTCCTAATTTAACATATTTATTTATTTTTCAAATTAATTTCATTGATAAAGAAATAGCAGATAGTTTCAAAACAGGTTGGTAGGACAATTACAATAATCAATACATTGCATATTGTCGTCATCATAGTAATTATTCATAGTACAAGATGCAAACTTGATATCTTGTCTTAACATTATCAGTATAAATCTTTCTTCTCATTGAACTAAGAGAAAGTATCTGTATATCTATCTTAACTATTTTGTATATACAGATATATTTTTTCACTACAAAATGGCCATATTAATATGCTGAGCTGTAAAAGGCTCAAGTCAATAACTTCTGACATTTCCAGTTCTGCAGATAACCCACTACTATTATGGACTACTGGAGTATATTGGATTATTTTGCTGAATTCATGCACCTGCAATATTTGAATGGCAATGGAATATCCATCTCTGCCAAATTAAACAAAAGGGGGGATATAAATTAAGGACCAATTTAACATATTTATTGAGTACATCACCCTTATTGATGGCCCTTATTGCAAATTTTAAGGGCATATTTAGGAACAAAACCAATTCTCTGTTTTAATGGAGATTCCAAAGAATTTACACTTTTTAAAATGCTTTTGAGCTCTGTTTGGTGTTGGTGGTATAAACAAATGAGTCACCAGCAGGGAAAGAAAGAACCTGAACCTTGGGTGCGCATGATAGGATGTTTGATTTACTACACAGACTCACATGCATGTGCTCACAGCCAAGGTTCAAACCTATGAACGTGCTTTCATATATCACTTTTACTTTATTATTTAAGAAAGAAAAGAATTAAAGGGAAAAGAAATTAATTTGCTGTATTTTCTTCTGAAACTGAGACACAAAAGGACAATAGATATAGATATACAGATATATTTTACTACATTACTGCAATGATACATTACAATTTCAAAGGATGTAACTAGGAGGGACAGCACTATGTTGTAACTTCTAAGTCCTGTTTCAGGATCAAACCTTACCCAATCTTGAACATTTACTTTCTGTCATTCAACCTCTCTTTACTAGGAGATATTTTCATGAATTATTCTACAAGTTGATATTCACATGAACCATATGTGGAATTTTATTACATTAATTTCCCCATCTGAAATCACAATTAGATTGTCTTCTGCTGGACTTCTTTTATGCTTAAAAGATTGACCACATAGTGTATATTACATGTATGAAGTTTTACTGTACTAGTTATGGTGATGATGGTGGTAGTGTTGGTAACAGAATTAAACTAGGGCTTATTTTCTGTTCTGGAGGGATTGTTTTTGTCCCTTCTCAACTCCAAATTTATGTTTGAGTCCTAATCCCCCGTTTGATGGTCTTTAGGGGTCCAGCCTTTAGAAGTTTTAGACGAGACTTAGATGAGGCTATGAGGCCAGGGATTAATGACCGTAATGGCATTAATGTCCTTAGAACTACAGAGGGAGAAGTCTCCCTCTCTTTCTGCCATCTGAAATTAGAGCAAGAGGGTTGAAAGCAGTTCAAGTGAGAAAAAGTACCCTCACAGGTCACCACAAGCTAAGACATTTACTACAGATTCGCTATATGTGAGAAAATATAAACTAAGGTTTAATTTATATGTAAGTTGTCATTTATTTTATTTAACAATAATTGGCTACTATTATTGCTGGTTCATAGATGAAGAAACTGAAACAGGGACATTTAAGTAATTTTCGAAGACTTATTCCCTCAGTCAGTAGCAGAAAATCCATCCAAGTGAAAGCACTATTTTATCAATCACAACAGCATACTGCTTTCTAGTGTTATGCGTTCTTTCGTTTCAACTGGATTCAGAAGTCATTGCAAAAAAATGACTTTCAAAATTCAGTAATATATATTAATTTAGCAGCATACAATCATGAATAGTGGTAGATTCATTAAGGTTGAATTAATAACCTCTCTTTAGAAAGATTTAAAGCTTCAAGAATGTTTTATGGAGCTAAAATACTTCAAAAGATTGTTCCCACCTTTATAAATGTATAGTAAAATAGACTTGAAGTCATTCATTATTTTAGCTATTCAGTATACATGAATGCAACATGATGTGCACATTATGAATATCAGTAAGTAAATAGAAGCCAAATCGTTGATTAGACAACATATATGTATTGACCACGATGACAATGCTGCAGTTTTGTAGTAGATAGTAGAATCCCGAAAATGATTCCCTCTGGAATGCTAGAGACAGTATCCAGGCTGATGTCACTTAAACTGACACTGGAATGTGAATCCTCTTGCAAACCAAAAGATGAATTAACTAAAATTGGAAGCTGTGAGCTGATAGATCATTTAAAATAAATTTTACTGTCTCTTAAATACACAATTTTTCCTTACATAGTCCAAAAGCTATTATACATAACATTAACCTAAGTATCTCTCTCTCTGTCTCTTCATATGTATATGATTGCAGTGAGATTAATCTAAGTAATTAAGTAAACTCTATTCTCAGCTTATATAGTTCTCTCTACATAAAGCTATATGTCATATTTTGTAAAACTCTAAAATAATTTTATAAAAGTTTTCTCAGTGCTCATACTCAAGAAACTTAAGATGGCAATAGAAGTAATGTTGAACTTTTCTTTACTGAAACAATTAAATCTCAATTATTACACGCATGGAATGAGACAGCATATTTTAATATTATTGTCACTAACTAATATTGTAAAAAAATAATAATAGTACTGTAAAAAATACTTTTTCTAAAAATTGTAAGAAAATAGTAATTTACTTCAGTTTGCACTAATTATGCTTATGAGATTATCCAATTTATGAGCATCAAGCCCATTAACAAGCTTATATTAACTGGAAATTATATATATGTAATATATATTATATTTTAAATACATTATGAAATACACGAAATAAAATCATGTGGAAGAATTTAAATAGAAAAGGAAAGTACAGTATAAATATCCTATTCAGTGGAGAATTTATTCATTTATAGTAAAAAATGTGAGACAGTAGCTAACAAAATACTTTAATATTCAGATTTAACTGGCTGCATAATGCAAAGTAAAGCACCAGGTTCTTTTGGAAATGTTACTATTTTCAATATGCTAGAAACCACTTTTTTGTATCTGTTCACTCTTTTAAGGAAAACTTAATATTTGCTTTATAAATGCTTATAGAATTGCAGGAATCATAAAAATTATTTCACAGGTAATACAAATATGTTCACGTCATTTATCTAATTAAAGCAGAGTCCCTCTGTGAGTTGGAATTAGGTAAATACATGGCTGTAAAGAAATAATGAGACGAATCATATCAAATTAAAAATGAAAAGCAAAATAAGAAAAATATTTTGAGTAATGCATCTTAAATACAAGAGCAGTCATTTCTTGTGTTTAAAGTTCAAAATTAAGTGCCATGGTGAGATTGTGCTTCAACTATTTTAAGTACTAAGCAGTTATAATTTCATTAAATCTGATCAAATATCTAGTCAAGTCCATAAGATACATGCTCCTCGCTTTTCTTACACTGTAGCCTACTTTGGCAAAGGTCAGTAAGGTCTAGACACTGACATGCATGTTGCACATGTAGAACAGAAGTGTGAAAAGTCATCTTCTGAATGCTCTTTGTGCATCATTTGGGGCAATACACCACAGGAATTATTCTGTGTCATTGTAGGCTGGAGCTGATGCATGAATTGTGTTAAGCAGAAAGACAAGACTGTTTTCAATGCAATCCTGAGGGAGTCCCTCAGGAAAAGGAAAACAGTGATTTGGAAGATTCATTTTGGTGACAGCCGGCAGATTTCTTAAAGGTTATTCTATTTTACCCACACTACACAGTTATTTAAGTGTCCCCACGTGGAGCATGTTAAGGGACCATGCGTTTAGTCACACTGCAATTATAAAATGTATGTATCATGGCAAAAGAAGAGAAAGAAGCAGGAAATCTTGCATTAAATGCCAGTTTTACTGTAATACATTTATATTTTCATTTTACTAGTTTTTGCTTTATTTCCACTAGCAAACTGAAAATGAAGTCTAAATATTTTTTTCTATCTTTACAACAGACTGAAACCCCATTTGAATATCTTCCTTTGTTTCTATTTTCTTCTAAATTATATATTTGCTTTATTGGAGTGGTATTCTACAGAGATTGTTTTTGTCACAATAAGTTGATAGTTGTGGAAAATAGTGTTTAAGGAGAGTAAATTCATATGAAAATATTAGTTGATTCAAGAAATTCTTTTTTCTTCAATGGTCAAATTCAACTTCTTTTAGAAAGCTTCTTTTAAACAATGCATTTAAAATATTATTGCATAACAAAAATTCCAGATGTTATATAATTATAAAAATTATGCAATATAGAAATAGCTGAATTTCAAACAAGAAAACTTTTTATTATGTTTATTGTTACAGTTTAGATACACATAATGATCACATTTATCATAAGGAAATTGTTCCTGTACTATGATTCGTCTTGATTTTTCCCCATTTCTCTACCCTCAATTCAACCCCCCAACTTTTTCTATTTATAAAAGCTTTGTTTTCACTTTATCTTCTTTTCTTATTTTTTTCTTTCCCCTTCTTTCTTCCTCACCCTCAATCCCCTTCCCCTTTAATTCCATCCTTCTATTATATGTTTTGATCCTTATTTACACTTTTAGTTTCTCATGCCAGAGCAGCAATGCAGTATCTATGTGTGTTCAATTAATTTCACTAACATGTATGTTCTCAAGTTGCATGCATTTACCTAGAAATGTCTCAAATTTATTCTTCTTAGTGGATTAAATTACTCCATAGTATTAAAAAATTAGTTCATCAGTTACTAGGCATCGAGGCTGTCAAGAAGGAGGTTCTGATTTATAATTTTTTTTCAAGTAATGTTTGAATTATTCACTGGTAAAAGGGCATGAGAATTACATTGAGCAGGACAGCTCTGTGGTCATCCCGTGTAGTTGTGAATGATGCACTCTCACCTAATGCTTTTGCACCATTATTTTTCACTATTTCATATGCATTTGTTGCTGAACCTTACAAATTAATTGATGAATTCTAGCTTGTGGGTTTGAGCAAAGACAGACAAAATGATTTTATTTTATTTTTTGAGTTGGGGTCTCACTATGCATTTCAGGTTTGCCTGGAACTCACTATATAGCCTATGATGTCCTGGGACTTGCATCAATCCTCTTGCCTCAGTCTTCCAAGTGCTGGGATTAGAGATGTTCACCATGGTGCCCATCATACATACTTTATAAAGTGGTTTTTTGCTTTGTTTTGTTTCAGTACCAGGAAATGAACTTGGGATCTTATGCTTGTCAGGCAGGCATTTATTCTGCTCAGCTGTCTCCCCAGCCTTACACTTTAAACACATAATACAACAAAAGAATATATATATATATATATATAATATATACATATTATATATTACATAATATATTCTTGACAGACTACCACATTTATGATGTATTTGAAATATTTGAGTCATTCCAAGAAAAACATAGAAACAAATATCATTTAAAACAAAATTAGTACAGTGATATGCATACTGGATGCGTGGGACGTTTCGTGGAGGTACCTCACTATAGCACCTGAGCCTCAGTAACGAAAGCTTTCAGCAAACAGATGATAAATATTCAAGACTACAGCAAGGCTTTCACCAGGCCATGTACCACTTAACCTGCCTTCTCCCTCAGAGACACTCACACTTTTCTGTGTACAACAGTATGCTTGATAGTTGCCTTAAATTTGGGTATTCTGATATTTATCTCAATTTTAGACTGCTTCATTTGTTTTTAAACACATCCTAGGTGGCCCTGAATGAGTTTCTCTATGCTCCAGAATTTGAAAAACACAGATTTAACTACCAGAGTATTAGTTTCACTTTGGACTTATTTAACAAAATGTTACAAACTAGGTACCTTACAAACAAAAGCTTGCTTTGGAAAATGAGAAGTCCATTATTACTGCAACTTTCATATTCAGTGAATGCCCAGTTACTATGCAATAAGCTCTATCTTTGAACCCACAATTGACAAGAATCTTGAGGTTTCTCTTTGACCTCTTAGTTAAAAGCTCATGAAAATTCTGCCTACAGACCTAAATCACCTGCTGAAAGCCACCCACTGATACTTTGGGAGTCAGAATTTCCATAAATAGGTTTTGAGGAGACACAAACATGCAGGTCACACCAGTGTCCCATTAGTTTGAACCTCAAAAATATTTTGCACCCATCACTAGGCTGTGTTAGGTGCACAATGAATATTTTTGTAAAAGTTATCATTTTTACCTAAGTGTTATGCTTCATGTTTATAAAAACTTTCCCTACAATGAGAGGGAGACCAAAGAAACTTGCAGGAAAAAGCTAAATAAGTAATGTATTAGGAAAGCTCCAGTAACATCTATCACAAATATTTGATTAATTCATGCTATCCTCTTTGGTGAAATTAATCCCTGATATTATAGTTGATGTCTTTTAAGACAACATACATGTGATCTAATTGTAGTAAGGAAAAAAATTTAGTCATACCTGGAAGGGTTTGTTTATTAAGACTGGGTTAATATAATATTTAATAATATTCTGAAATATTATGTTCAATACTTTGAATTTATGTAAAAACAGTATTATTCATGGCAAAACAGCTGTCAAGATTCATTTGTTTCCTCATATGGTAAGTGATTAAAACAGTTATAGTTTAGAATCAAATAGAACTTTTATGGAACAAGAAAATATTCTCATGTATGAAAGTGTGCATATTTTTTTTTACTTTTTTATTATCTAGTCTTAACCAAAAGTTATTTTAAGTATTATTTTATTCAACATTTGAGATGAAAAAATGCTGTTTAATGAAGAATCTGCACTAATCATAAAGATAGAACAAAAGTCCTTGGCAGAAGAATAGCCTATGTCTGTGAAAAAAAAAAAAAATCAGCTAAGGTAAACAGACTACTTAGATAATGAATTGGAGGAGGCTAATGAAAAGATTTAGAACAAAATCAAAATATGAATGAAAGACATTGTCCATGGAAATGGAAAAAGGGGTGGCGGTGATATAGCTAAGAGGCACAGCGACTGCGACATACTCTATTTTTGCTCTGTACACTTAGCAATTTGTAAAAATACAAATTCAAGAAACTGCAAGTGAAAATTTAAAAACTAAATAACCTCACGTCAATTTTTTTAAATTTTTGTTCAGTAACAGATTACCAGAAATGATGTAATCATAATCCCTCTTAGACTTAATATTTTGTGAAACTTTATTTGATAGAGAAGCTATTGTGTGGAGAATTTTATTTTTATTTTACAGACAGGTTGAGAAGAAAGAGCATTACAAATATATTCAGTGAAAAGAGAACAACACTGTCCATTACTTGCTTACTTGGGGAAAACTAACATACTTAAAAAACATGATAGATATTTGTGAATAAAAATATGTGATTTTTTATCTTCATTAAAAAAATCAATTAGTA
Organism: Tympanoctomys barrerae; assembly: GCA_002564285.1. Classification (NCBI taxonomy): domain Eukaryota; kingdom Metazoa; phylum Chordata; class Mammalia; order Rodentia; family Octodontidae; genus Tympanoctomys; species Tympanoctomys barrerae. The sequence goes on from NDGN011513843.1 coordinate 14,909, forward strand.
TTAATTGTGATAATATTGTCTCTCTAATAATATTAAAAATATTACTTCCCTAGTAAAATGAATACATTATTCTTCATACTCTCAACTCAGAAATGTGTACACAGTGTGATAAGTACAATACACTTATAAATCGATCACTTAATTTAATAGCATCCTTTCAAATTCTTTTATGAAATAAAGTATTAAACATGTACCTCTTCAAATGCAATGATTTTAGTTCTTCCTTCTCTGTAGGTCACATCTAATCTACAAAGAAACGAAATATAAAACTGAAATGAAATTCGGACGGGCTGGCGAGATAGCTCAGCATATCAAGCGCCTGCTTAGGCAAGCGCAGGCACTGAGGTTCCATCGCTGGCGCCACGTGCTGCACTGGCCCTGCCCCCATGTGCGCCGAGCCAGCCACTGAGCCCCGGCATGGTGGTGCCGGCCTGTAATCCCACGCTGAGGAGACTGAAAATTGGAGGATCACTATGAGTCTAAGCTGCATAGTGAGACCTTGTACCAAATACAT